>PVJS01015950.1:0-38153 GCA_004027185.1 Glis glis
ACCCCACTCCCTCTCCCTCCCCACCTTCCTGTGCTCAACACAGTGATTGGCTTTGATAAGTTTGTGTATGTACCTCATGTCCACTGAGGTGTTTCCCTCTTCAAGTCTTCCTGTCCTCTCCCATCTCCCTCAGTTAGGTCCCCTCCCTCACTCCACTAAGGTTTCTCCTCCTTTGTCTGGAGTCCCTCCTGTGTCCCAGTTTCTCCCTAGCTTCCTCATCCGGGAGGGAGGGAGAACATCTGACCCTTCACTTTTTTTTTTTTTTTTTGCGGTACCCGGGATTGAACCTGGGGGCATTCTACCTCTGCGCTACACCCCTGGCCCTATTTTTTATACTTTATTTTGAAACTGGGTCTCACGAAGTTGTGGAGGGCCTCACTAAGTAGAGAGAGAGAGAGAGACAGGGAGAGAGAGAGACAAGGAGAGAGAGAGAAAAAGAGCTGAGGCTGGCCGCGAACCCAGATCCTCCGGTCTCTGCCTCCCAAAGTACTGGGATTACAAGCGTGTGCCACCACACCCAGCCTGACCCTTCACTTTTTGTGACTGACTAATCTTACTTAGCATAATATTCTCCAGTTCCATCCATTTTCCTGCAAATGACATAATTTTGCTTTTCTTTATGGCCAAGTAGAATTCCATTGTGTATATATCCCATAATTTTGCAATCCATTCATCTGTTGATGGACATCTCAGCTGGTTCCATAGTTTGCATAATTATGAATTGTGCAGCTATGCATTCATGTTTTGAAAGATGAATTAATGGAAAGAATGAGGCAGATTTGAGTTAGAATGCTGTTTTTTTTTTTTTTTTTTTTTTACCAGTCATTCGCCCTGTGACCTTGCATACTTTTCTTAATCTTTCTGGCCCTCAGTTTCCACATCTATAGGCATGAGACAGCTACTTCAAGATGCTTTGACATGTGCTGGAGCTCAGCAAATGTTTCTACTTTCCCTTAACTCCTTAACAGAAGGCAAGAATGAAGGACGCTTCTTCCATATTTTAGAGGCAAATACTCTGAGATCTGTCCATTCTTCAGGGAAGGTATATAGGTCAATTTGAACTCTTTTACGATTGAGGTGGGGATGAGTGGGTCAAGACGGGCGAGGTTGGGAGGGCTGAGCGATCCTCACCTTCTAGCTCCTTACAACATCATCAACAGTGTATAACAACGAATGATGAGGATACTGCCCGCACTCTTCCGTGAAAGAGTGTGTGGAAAGCCATCTCTTGTGTTTGTTTTAACTGCTCACCGGGAAGCCTTGATCTTTGACTGGGAGGCTGGCTTTCCCGTTAGCTGGAGGTAGAGACTCAAGTCCCCGCCCGCTGCAGCTATGGCTCTCATACGCTTTACAGTGCTCTCGGTGTGTGTGCAGGAGGCCAGCACGCGGACCCTGTTTCAAAATAAAGAATAAAAAATACGGCTGGGGGTGTATCCCAGAGGTCTACCTAGGTTCAATCCCTGGTACCACACAATAAATAAATAAATAAATAAATAAATAAATAAATAAATAAAATAAAGACAGGATCCCTAGCCAGCTGTGGGGGCGCACTCCTGTAATCTCAGTCAGTACTTGGGAGGCTGAGACAGGATTGCAGGTTGGAGGCCAGCCTCATCAATTTAGTGAGACCCTCATCAATTTAGGAGACTCTGTTTCAAAATAAAAAATAACAAAAGCTGGGGATGTAGCTCAGAGGTAAAATGCCCCTGGGTTCAATCCCCAACACCAAAATGCATACATACATACATACAAACATACATACATACATATAAAAAAATAAAGGCAGGATCCGGTTTGCCTTTGTCGCCCCCTACAGGATAGCAGAGGCGAAGATTTCAGTTGACTGCAGCCCAGTCAAATCTCTGCAATAAATTACCTGGGAGGCCAAGGCTGGAAAAGAGAAAAGAACAAGGTAAAGTGCTTCAGAACCTGACTCTGTTCAAGGAGTATTCAGTGTTACCTGTTAGAAGGGTCGGGGTGGCCCTAAGGTGCTGGGAGAGGTACAGACTAAGGTTTGAAGATACAGTTGGGTTGGTTCATTATAGCCATCACTTAGCACGTTCTTCATATTAAAGGTGAAATGTTTCCAAATTTAAAACAAAACAAAACAAAAAACAAGAAACCAGGTTCAGAGTGTTAAAAAAACACAGCACCAGCCATTTTTACAGCATATCATAAGCATATATTTCACTAAATCATGTGTGTGTGTGTGTCTGTGTGTGTGTGTGTGTGTGTGTGTGTGTGTGTGTGTGTGTGTGTGTGACGGGGGATTGAACCCAGAGGAGCTACACCCCAGCAGTATTTTATTTTTTATTTGGAAACAGGGTCTCACGAGGTTTCTGACGCTGGCCTTGAACCTGTGGGTCTCCGGTCTCAGTTTCCCAGGTACTAGGATTGCAGGCATGCACCACCACACCTGGCCTGGCTATTTCACTAAATCTTTCCAACAATCCTGTAAGGTAGGCGATATTAGTATCTGCTGTGGTGTGTATGCCATGTGTCCCCAGAGGTCCATGTGCTGGAGCCTGGGTCTTCAGTGGGACAACACTGGAGGTGTGAACCTTTAACAGGTGGGGTCCGGTGGAAGGTGACTAGGTCAGTAGAGGCGCTGCCCTTGGAAGGGAAGAGTGTTCTTCTCACCCTGATTATTTTTCCAGAGTGTGGGTGTTATTAAGAGAGGCCACCCCAGGTGCTCAGCCACTTCTGCACAAAGCCAGTTGTTTTCCTTCCTGCTTCTCCACCATGTTGTGGCACTGACCAGGGGCCTCACCAGGGGCTGAACAGATGAGACTGCCCAATCCTAATGTTCAGCCTCCAAAACAGGGGATTAAATTCATCTCTTTTCTTTATAAAGTATTCATCTTTAGGTATTTTGCTATACCAACAGAAAGCAGAGTAATATAGTATTCCTTCTTTTATAATGAGGAAACTAAGGCGCAAAGAAGTTATGTGCTTTCTTGGAATCATGTGGCAGGTCAGGAATAAAACCCAGTCTTGAACTCTGGCTTCCTGGCTCCAGATCTTTTCCCACTAGACTGGTCATCAAGGTTGGATGCCACGTTCAATTTTTCTGGGAATAGTACTAGTTGAGCTGGCTAACAGAACAAGCATGGGTACTCTTCTCTCAAGCACGGCCTGTGATACTGGAGATCTGGGAGTGACAGGGAGAAGTGGAGATGTAGGGACCGGACCTGAGACACTGCACATTAACCTCACAGCAATTGCTTGCAGGGCAAAGAGTCAATACGACACTCTCATGGATTCTTCTTCTTCTTCTTCTTCTTTTTTTTTTTTTTTTTTTGCGGTACCAGGGATTGAACCCAGGGGCGTTCTACCTCCGCGCTACACCCCGGGCCCTATTTTTTTTATATTTTATTTTGAAACCGGGTCTCATGAAGTTGCGGAGGGCCTCACTAAGTAGAGAGAGAGAGACACACAGGGAGAGAGAGCTGAGGCTGGCCGCGAACCCGGATCCTCCGGTCTCCGCCTCCCAAAGTACTGGGATTACAAGCGTGCGCCACCACGCCCGGCTTCTCATGGATTCTTCTGAGTTGGGTCTTTCTGAGGTTACATCTCTTTTCCATACTGGGAACAACCAATGAAGAGTTCAGGGCAGAGAAAAGCAGACACACATACCGTTTCTAGCGTCTGTCAAGAGTGTCATCAAAATGAGGAAGAAATCCATAAAGACGCATAGAATACCACACAAGTTTAGATTAAAAAGGAGAAAATTCCAGGAGCAGAGTAGATTGGTGGCTCAGGAGGTTGGGGTAGGGGCGGTGGGAAGTTTCAGTAAGGCAGGATGAATGCATTCTGGAGATCCCAACGTACAGCATGATGATTATAGTTAATAACATGCTATATGTATTTGAATTTGGCTGAGAGTAGATTTTAAATGTTCTCACCACAAAAAGAAAAATGGCAACTCTGTGAGATGACAGCTATTCTAATTAGCTTGAAGGTAGTAATCATTTAAAGTGCATATGTTTATTAAAACATCACGTTGTATACAGTAAGTATAAACAATTTTACTTGTCAATTATATCTCAACAGAGCTGGGAAAAAATGTATCCAACCCTATGCAACAGATTGAGAAATTACATGGTAATATCTGACTGAATTCGGCCAAGCTTTTAAGTATATTTGTATTTCCCTACTCCTAAGTGTACCTCAGTGCATTTGCAATTGTGTTCTTCAATGTGGAGAAAATAAAACACAAAAAAACACACACAAAAAAAATAAAACACCATGTCCCACTGATCACAAAGCTTGTTCAGTTTTTTTTCTTGTCAGCCCAATGTGTGTCTGTTAGCAACGTTGACCACTGAAATGATTTCCTTAGTAGCGCATGTTTTCAGTGAACTTCCCACACCATCGCAAACTTGCCATTCCTGTGTTCCTCAGGAGCCTCATTACGGGCAGCAGGAGAGCTGATCATCTGCAAGAAGTTAACTTGGCAGGGCGGGTGTTTAAAGGTACCAACTTCAAGGGAAGGAAGTTTTTATTTTGTTTGCTCTATAGTTTTACTAAGTATTGCTTTTTGAAGTTAGGAATTACTTTTTGAAGACAGAGACTTTTGGTTTAGCCCAGTTCTTGGTATAGGTCAAGCATCCTTAATCCCCAAATCCAAAATACTCTAAAATCCAAAACTTTTTTGTTTTGTTACTGGGGATTGAGCCTAGGGGCATTCTACCTCTGAGCTATACCCCCAATCCTATTTTATGTTTTATTTTGAAACAGGATCTCCCAAAGTAGCTTATTATGTACATGCAAAAAAAAAAAAATCCCCCCCCCAAAATTCAAAATCTGAAACACTTCTGGTACCAAGAATTTTGGATCAGGGATACTCAGCCTATACCTGGAAAATATTCAATACATATTGTTGAACTGAATGGTTAACCTATGATTCTTTTTGACCAAATAAAGGACATTTTGTTGGTCATTTTTTTTTTTCCATTTTGGATGAGTCGATAGGATAGGCAGACTTTGGAAACTGAGGGAATTACTTTTGGGGGATTGTAGTCCATTTAAATTTTGATCCTTGAACCTACTTTTGAAACAGAGGACTCTGATTCTTGATTAAATACAAAATAATCAGACAGCGAATGGAAACCTCCTCCTAAATCAGTGGTCATCAGGCGTGGCTGCCGGTGGAATCTCCTGGAGAGATGTGTGTTAGGACTTTTATTTTTTTAATTATTTTATTTTATTTTATGGTACTAGAGATTAAACCCAGGGGCATTCTACCTTTGAGCTACACCCCCAGCCCTATTTGTTTTTAATTTTTATTTTGAAACAGGGTCTTGCTAGGTTGATGAGAGTCTTACTACTTGCTGAGGCTGTCCTTGAACCTACGATCTTCATGTCTCAGCCTCCCAAGTACTGGGATTACAGGCGTGCACTACCATACCCATCTGTGTGTTAGGATTTTTAAAAACACTGCTTCCTGGGCCTCAGACCCAGAAATTCTCATGTAAGCCATCTACTCTACAGCCTGGGCTTCTTGTTTTTTTTTTTTTTAACTTCTCAGCAGATTCTAATGAACAGCCAAAGCTGAGGATCAGTGTCTGACAATGAATGGACACATTTTATTAGCACTGATGAGTACCAGGCACCGTGCTAGCTATCTGTTATCCTTCATCTTACTAACATGGAAAGTGGGGTACATAGACGCTAGTTTTCTTACTATTATAGAGCAAATACATGTCTAAGTTGAAAAAAAAGAGTCTTAAGACCTCATAATCTTTTTGCCATTTACATTGCTGTGATTAGAGGACATGCTAGTGATTGCAGAAGCCAATGTATTGATCTTTTTTGCGTGTGTGATACTGGGGATTGAACCCAGGGGCATTCTATCTCCGAGCTATACTCTCAGACCTATTTTTATTTTTATTTTGAAACAGAGTTTCACTAGGTTGCTGAGAGTCTCACTACTTGCTCAGGCTGTCCTTGAACCTGCAATCCTCCTGTCTCAGCTCCCAAGAACTGGGATTACGGGTGTGCGCCACCACATACAACTCAATGTATTGATCTTTGAAGGGACACAAGTGAAGACTATCTTTTTTGAAGACATGAAGGACAGTCCTTGGGATGCTATGTGAAGCAGGGTTTAAAATCCATATGAAAATAAAATCTAGGTGCAAAGCCTGTTGAATATGTATCTCCATCTACTGCAGCATTCTATTTTCACAACCCAGCAATATCTTCTGTTGCCATGGAAATTGTAGGTTAATGTTAAGAAGGGACCAATGTCAGCCTTCATTGTGTTGGGCAACAGAGCTGTGGTTAGCCGTTAAGAAGCAAGACCCGAGTAAGCACCCCAAAGAAAGTTGGGGCTGCTCTACTGGGTGGGACTCATGAAGGCACACCCTGGAAACGTTAGTTCAGTGCCCCTGTTGTGGGCTGGCAGGATGAGGCAGAGAGATTGTGTATCAATTACAGATACCCAAACTGCGTAGAAATCGAGGGAGCAATCATTTGGAACTAGCTGGGTGTGGTGGCGTACGCTTATAATCCTAGTACTTGGGAAGCTGAGACAGGAGGATTGCAGGTTTGAGACCAGCCTCAGCAACTTAGGCCCTGTTTCAAAATAAAAAATAAAATAGGGCTTGGGGTGTAGCTTAGAAGTAGAATGCCTCTGGGCTCAATTCTCAGTCCCACAAAAAAAAAAAAAAGAAAGAAAAGTGGAACTAAAGTCAGACGTGGTGGCGCATACCTGTAATCCCAGTACTTGGGAGGCTGAGACAGGAGAATCCCAAGTTTGAGGCTAGCCTCAGCACCTTAGTGAGGCCCTCAGCAACTTAGCCAGGTCCTGTTTCAAAATAAAAGAAAGAAAATAGGTCTTGGGGTGTAGCTCAGAGATACAATGACCCTGGATTCAATCCTCAGTACAAACAAACAAAACAAAACAATAAAGTGGAACTACGAAAAACAACACTTGGCCCAAACCCAATGTCAGATGTGATGGAGACTCTTAGTACCAGCTTGAAGGTGATTTGTAACTTTTTTTTATGTTCATTTATTGGTGCATTGTAATTATACATTTTGATATATGTCAGGGTATGAACATCATACATGCACACATTGCACATTTAGCCCTCCCTCCAGTACCACCCTATTCCCTCCCCCTTCCCTCCCTTATGCTCCGGATAGTGATTGAGTCTTATAGGTTTGTGTATGTACATCATGTGCTATAGTGTGTTTCCCTCCACCCCCGCTCCCAACTCCCTCAGTTAGGTCACCTTCTTTGTCCATCTAAAGATTTCTTCTTCCCTTCTAAGTCCCTTCTAAGTCCCATTCTATCTAGCTCCCACAGATTAGGGGGAACATCCGATTTTTTACTCTTAGTGACTTACTAATGTCACTTAGTATGATGTTCTCTAGTTCTCTCCATTTCCCTGCAAATGATGTGATTTTGTTCTTCTTTGTGGCTGCATAAAATTCCATTGTGTACATTTCCCATAGTTTTGTGACTTTAATGTGTATGTATGCTATATAATTTTTGGCTCAGCTCCTTTTTCCTCTAAATTCTCCTCCCTTTGGTATCTCTCCTCAACCCCCATAGTCCACTGGTCCGTCTGCGGATAAATATTGGACTAAGGAGAACTTGTGAACATTTTCAGGGTCCTGTCTGGAGTAGTGAGAACTATTTCAGAAAGAGGAAAATGGAGACAAAGGCTGGTGGAGAGAGGGAGGAAGACACAAAGAATGAAGTTGGCAGGTAGAGAAGGTGACAGGGAGGTACTTAGAGATGGAGAGGAACAGACGGCATAACACAGAGAATGAACAAGACAGAGATGGAGAGTCTCAGAAAGAGAGAGAGAGACTCAGAGAGAAGCAGAGAGAATCCACCAATCTGTCAGGAAAAGAGGGAGAGCCAGAGAAAGGTAGCAGACAAAGCCAGGCAGGAGACAGGGAGTCAAAGCCACACACAGGCATGCTGAGCGCAGAGGACAGTGGGGTGGACAGGGTGGTGGAGGGAACAGAGAGGGGCTGCCAGGCAGGAGTGTGGAAAGTTCTGAGTGCTCGTCTGGCAGAGAAATGAGGAATTGGGCTGGCTTGCCTGGGGCACAGCCTTCCCAGCCAGGGCTGTTGAGGGTTATGAGCTCAGACATCCTAAGTAAAACAGGACTTCTTTCCCCCAGACCTTGGTGCCAGCACTCTGGGCCAGGAGAGGACCTCACAGAGTTGCAGAACATTGGAACTGAGATCCTTGTGGTGGCTGTGTGTGGCTTCTGGGCCAGCCCCTACCCATTTACCCTATTTCCAGTAACAGCCTCCGATGTCTGTGGGGAACCTCTGTTCACTGCTTTCAGTCCCTGTGGCTTGCGTGCAATGGACTGTACCTCCCCACACCCACCCGCTTTAGGGACAGTTTCTCCTGTGGTCAGTAAATGCTTCAGGGCTAGATCCATAACTTGAGGGAGGCAAATCAGAGTCAACCGGTCTCATTTTGGGGGGCGGTTGGGACTCTTGGGTTTCCCTCAAACCCAGACTAGCACCACGGAGACATGTTGGCCGGCGCTGGGACTGCCATCTGGCCACGGTGCATAATCTGAAGATGAAGCCGATGCTTAGAGCAGAGAGAGAGAGAGAGCACAAGGAACGACTAGGTTCTCGCAGCCTCTTTTGAATAACGATGAAACTGTTTCAGAAGTCAGAACCATCTCTCTGGACTTTTTCTTACAAAAGCCAAGAGATTACTTTTTTGCTTAACAGTCTAAACCAGTCCAGGTTGAATTTTCTGTCACTTTCAACTAAATCCTAATTGGTAGAATATCTCGGATGTATGTCCCACGACATTTTATAAAAATGAGCCTAATGAACCTGAGACTAAGCTAGTTAGTGGCAGCACATGAACTGAGGTTTCATCTACCATGTGCCTCTCCCATCCGTGAACCCACTCTTTCATTCTTTCTACCTTATTTTATTTTTAAATTACGATAGAGGACCCCTTTTGAGCATATGTTCTACTCTAGTGACTTCATAGACTCTCGAACTTATTTGGTTTACTGCCGCATTTTCAGAAAAAAAAAAAAATTTACTCTGCACCCCCTCTCCGGAAATCTACCTTCTTCAAGCAAATAAATAAAAAGATGGAGTGACAAATTTGCATTCTGGTATGTATCTATATTTCGTTGGAGGTGGGCGGCATCGCCCACTTTGGGAATCTATGCCGGAAATACCAGGCCTTTAGGAAATCGACACCCTAGACAAGCTTATTTTTGGTCCACTATTTCCTCTTTCTGTGTGTCCTCTCTCTTTTCTCCTAGGCTATTGTAAGCAAAATATCCCAGCTATCATGGGTCTTTTGATGCGAACAACAGGTTTACTTTAAAAAGAGAACAGTAAAAAGATGCCAAAGAAATAAATTTCTAATGTAGGAATTTCACAGATTGTAGCATCTGTTGGAATTGCCAAACCTTCTTAGAATTTTCTGCACTGCCAATCCTGAACCCTAGGTCCAATATTTATTTATTTATTTTTACCTTTTTAGTAGATTTTTTATTTTTATTGAATTCATAAGCATCTAAGTCCCTTTATTAGAGAAATTTTACATATTGGTGAATATAGTCAAAGGGTCACATCTATGGGGTTAAGTCTTTAAAAATCAGAACCAATAATTAGGATAGATTCTACACTTTCTTCATTACATTAAAAATATGGAACGCTTCGTGAACTTGCATGTCATTCTTGCTCAGGGGCTATGCTACTCTTCTCTGTATCACTCCAATTTTAGAATATGTGCTGCCAAAGCAAGCACTAGGTCCAATATTTATTATAAAATTACAAATTAAAACTGAAGCCAGGTGTGGTGGAGCACAGCTGTAATCCTAGTACTTGGGAGGCTGAGACAGGAGGATTGTAGGTTTGAGGACACTCTCAGCAAAGTAGTGAGATGCTCAGCAACCTAGCGAGACCCTGTTTCAAAACAAAAAGTAAAAAGGACTGAGGGTATAGCTCGGAGACAGAATGCCTCCAGCGTCAATTCCCAGTACCACACACACCAAAAAAAAAAAAAAACTAACAGAAGACTCCAAAAAAAACTAACAGAAGACTCCTGAAATATGTCTCCCACACGACATAAAGTTTTGAGCGGTGGTTCTCAAGCTCCCTTGTGCATTAGGGTTATTGGAGAGAAAACAGATTGTTGAGTCCCCACTCCGGAGTTTCAGATTCAGTGGGTCTGGAGTGGGGCCTGCGGATCCACATTTCTAGCAAGATCCCAAGTGAGGCCAATGCAGATTTGGACACTACACATATTTTATTAATTAATTAATTATTGTGGCACTGGAGATTGAACCCAGGGGCATCCTACCTCTGAGCTACACCCCCAGCCCTATTTTTCATTCTTTATTTTGAAACAGGGTCTCGCTAAGTTGCGGGGGGTCTCACTAAAGTAGCCACCACGCCCGGCTTATTTACTTATTTATTTATACTGGAGAGTGAACTCAGGGCATTCTAACTCTGAGCTATACCCCCAACCCTTTCTATTTTTTATTTTGAAACAGGATCTCACTAAGTTGTTGAGGCTGGCCTTGAACCTGAAGTCCTCCTGTCTCAAGCCTCCCAAGTAGTGAAATTATAGGCATGCGCCACTGCACCCAGCTGGATGCCACACTTTTGATTATCATTGTTTATATTTAAGCATAAAACTCTGAGGGAGCTTGGCTAGGGTGACATGAAACCTCAAAATCACTCTGCCCCAGTCCCAGAAGTTAAGCCCTACCCAGCAGAGATAGAAACGAGAGCTTGAGGTGTAGCCCAGACAATGGCGGGGTGGCCTGGGGTCCTGCAGGTAAGCCCACACGAGAATCAGAAAGCAGACTGCATCCTGATGTAGAGGAGTCCACAAGTGCTAGAATCCGCTGATACTCGGGCGGCAGGAGGACACTTCTGAATCCCCATACTTGCGATTACTCCAGGAGCTACCCTGCCTACACTTCTCCCCCATCCACTCCAGGCAGCAGCTGGAACCATTCTAGTCTTATTGCATCAAGGAAGGGGCTGGAGCAGGGAGAGGAGAAGTCTATTTCCTGGCTTTCATGCATTTGGGGTGCGGCCCGTGCTTGGGGAGGATCCTGTGTGTGGGGTTTGGTGCTCTTTGGTGATTGTTTTGAAATTCTTTATCATTTATTTATTTATTTATTTTTTGGTAATAGGGATTTGAACCCAGGGGCATTCTGCCTCCAAACTATACCCACAGTCTTTCTTCCTTCCTTCCTTTCTTTCTTTCTTTCTTTCTTTCTTTCTTTCTTTCTTTCTTTCTTTCTTTCTTTCTTCTTTCTCTCTCTCTCTCTTTCTTTCTCTCTCTCTCTTTCTTTCTCTCTCTCTCTTTCTTTCTCTCTCTCTCTTTCTTTCTCTCTCTCTCTTTCTTTCTTTCATTTTTGTGGTACTGGGGGCATTCTACCTCTGAGCTACAACCCCAGCCCTATTTTATTTTATTTCACTTCATTTCATTTTATTTTATCCCTTATTTTGAAACAGGGTCTTATTAAGTTGCTGAGACTGGCCTCAAACCTGAGATCCTACTGTCTCAGCCTCCCAACTACTGGGATTACAGGTGTGTGTCACCATGCCTATAATTTTTCTCTTAATAGAGAAAATTTTTCTCTTAATAGAGAAATATTATACTCCAGGACAATGGAGTGTGCTCCAAGGGCTTGGAGCCTTGGCTTTTGTGCAGTCTGATCTCCCACTGCTTTCCCAGGTGGGTTCTCTGCCACTTGCTCCCCTGTCCAGGTGCCACACGCCCTGCCTCCTCAGGTCCTGTTCTGATGTCTTCTGGCAGGGAGCTGGGTGCAGGTGTATGGGAGGCCAGGGTCTAGTTTGTACAACCACCACATCTGGGTGTGAGGTCAAGGTAGTGATCTTTTGGCTGCAGGCGGTGGGTACCACAGCTATTTGGTGGACAACTCTGTAGAGTCTCTTGCCCATCCCGAATCCTGAGACGAAATGCATGCAGGCAAGAAGTTTGCATTTCTGTTGGGTTGTCTGCCTGTTGTAGACCCCTGTAAAGAGGAGGTTGACTTCCCCAATGCTCAGCTCCAAATTGTCATTTTTGTGTCAGGTCTAAAAACCGTGTAGCTGGGCTTGAACACAGGCCTGAAACAGCCCCCAGAGAACTCTGCATCTCTGAGCAGCAGAGAGGTTATGAAGTGCCACTGATCGCTTCTGTGAGGTCCTCCTCTCCCCGGCAGGACATGGGAACAGAAGGTCCATCCTTTGCACCTTGAAGAGGTAAAGAATTGCCCTGAGAGAGAGCTGGAGCTGGGGAGCCTTGGGTTAGGGATGACTTAGCAGTCACCTGAGCAAAGACTGAAGAAAGGCCTATAGGAGTGGGAGTGCCTCTGGGCATGCCTTCAGGAGGCCACAGTGGTCTAGACCAGGTGTGACTGGGTGTGTATTTGTACATGTGTAAATCCTCCACTGACAGATTAAGCTTTTGCCATCAGATGAAATGGAAGTTTGAAGTAAAAAAAAAAAAACAACCAACTCTTACACTTGAGTTTTTAGATTGAAGTTTGTATCTGCTTAAAAAATGGAGTTTGTAGGGGTTAAGAACACTCAGAGAAGGGCCTGGCCGGGAACCACTGTCTAGGGGACTAAGAGCAAGGGACCTCTGAGAGTCAGCAACAAGCGCCAGATTAACCAGGGGCAAAGAAACAAGGACTGAGGCTGGACAGAGGAGGCCTGGCAAAGCAGCAGCAAAGACACATCAAGGCATAGCTCTCTCATAGGAGAGCTGTTTTAATTGCTCTTTAAAATATTTTTTTCTATTATGCATGTGTTTTCCTTTTGCACTTGGGAGAACAAAAAAATTCCTTAGAGCAACTTAGCGAAGTGGTTTAAGTTAAGAAATGCTGGTTGCTAGGGACCATGTCAAGATGCAGAGGAAGGGCACAATGAAAGTTAGTAGGAACTGAGCCTCAGACACACTGCCAGGAGTGAAGCCTGATTTTTACTGGAGAAAATTGTTTGGGGTATTTCGTTTTTCTTTTTGTCTATTTCTTCTAACATTTCTTCAACAAGTGTGCTTTACTTGTGTGATTTTTACAAGGTGGGGACCTCTGTGATGAAGGGGACTCAATGTTGGCAGTAAAGATGTATTTATGATGCTAATCGCCTTTTCTCTGCATTTGGAAGGAGGGGGAATAATAATAATGATAAAAAGAACAAGCCATAGATAGTTTCATTCCCTTCCCCGTCAGCTAAATCCAGCAGTAACGAATGAACACACATTCCCAGAAAGAAGCAGAGGCAGGGGTTCCCAAAGGGAACCTGGTCTTTGGAGCACGAAAGGCACCCTTGGAAACCCACCTGAAGGAGTTGAAAGAAAGCCCACCTAGAGGATAAATCACAGCAGACTACTGTGCTTTGGGGACAGGGGATGGATTCCGGGACCAAACTAATCCCTTATGCATAAAAATTCTTGAAACACCAAATAAATTCCAGGTTGCAGTCAATGATACGAAGCTCAAATAAAGCAAACCCAGCTGTGTCAAAAGTGTGTAAATGGTTCAATGGAGCTCCTTGGAACTGGATTTGACTGATGGAAGGTTTGAGCTTCTCTGTGTGATGCCAAACCCGCCCTAGCAGAGAACAGCTGTGAATGCGACGCATACCTGTGATAAACCAAGATAGAACATGCTATTCAAGAGGCTGGAGCATCCAGGGAGAACAAAAAGGGAGCAGAGAAAATCAGACTCAGAAAAAAAAAAACGGTGTTTGATGACCCAGAGTAGATAACTGATGTGCTCTTATGGGATCAGAGTGTAAAAGCCTTCTTCAGAAGGGTCAAATCCCCGACACACATTCAGCAGCGTGAGCCTGCTTGGCTGGGTGCCCCTCTCTATTGATGTGGTCTCTGCAGAGAGAACCCGGTCCGGGTTCTCAGAAGCTCCTGTTTCCTCTTTGTCAGGGATCCTGTTTAGCTCTAGATGGGAATTTTGTTCTTATCAGCATCATTTTTCAATATTCCTCACTCTGATACAAAATCAAAAGGTAAGAAGAGTCCCTTTGGGATGTTTTCTATCATGACTCACCCGTCCCTTCCTGACTCACTGGGGGAATCCCATCTACATACAGAGGTCCCATTGACTCCCGTGGTCCCCGTCAAAGCCAAATTCAAGAAGGGAAAAGATGAGCTGGAGTCTATTTTGTATTAGACTCATCGGCTACGTTCTGCTGCAGTCACAGGCCAGAGCAGCTTAGCACGAAAGAGGCTGAAATAAAAGAGCCTGCTGTTCCAATACGTGGGGCTGTCTAGCGTTCCGACTGTAAATGGATCCGATAATTTCTATGCAGACCATTGAGAAGGAGATGAATGGACAGCGGGCTTGGCAGGGTCCTCTTTAACATGCAGTTCAGCCTGGTTTGCGTGGTGACTGTAACCAGGGGTGCCTAAAGGAAGCGCTGGTGTCAAGACAGCTTGCCCATTCGGTTCATTTTATCTTAATCCTGGAATAGTTTAAGAAAGCTTATCCAAACCTGTGCAGTCTAAACTCTTTCTAGAGACATAGCAACTTTGGAGTTTTGAAAGACTTGCCTGATTTCAAGTTTCAACAAGAAAAATTGTGCATTTTTAATGATTAACTTAGGCTAGAGCTCTCTATGTAGTATCCCTCACTTTTCCAGAAAGAGAATGGAGGAAAATTGGTCATGACATATTTAGGAGAAATTTGTTCTTTGGAAGCATGAGTATTTTTGTGTGGTTTATAAATACATCTCAAGACTTGGATTTGTTTACTCATTTGCTAATCTTTTCATTTTGTTTTCAGTGAACATCTATTAGTCCTTTCCATGTACCAGGAACAGTGATAGGGACAGGATGTATAAAATTAAATAAGATAGCCGGGCATGGTGGCGCATGCTTGTAATCCCAGTACTTGGGAGGCTGAGACAGAGGATCGCAGGTTCTCAGCCAGCTTCAGCTACTTAGTGAAGCCCTCTGCAACTTAGTGAGACCCTCTTTTAAAAATAAAGAATAAAAAATAGGGCCGGGGGTGTAGCTCAGAGGTAGAATGCCCCTGGGTTCAATCCCCAGTACCGCACACAAAAAAATTAAGATAGATTCCATGGAAGACGGAATAAGACAGAGTAAGTAACTTTGTTTTCCCCACTTACTGCAGTCATAAAGCCCGGACAGATTGCATGGCCCAGGTCTTTAAATGTGATAAAAATAAGCCAGGTGCAGTGGTGCACGCTTGTAATCCTAGTACTTGGGAGGCTGAGACAGGAGGATCGCAGGTTGGAGGCCAGCCTCAGCAACTTAGCAAGATCCTGTTTCAAAATAAAAAGGACTGGGGGTGTAGCTAGGAGGTAGAACGCCCTTGTGTTCAATCCTCAGTACCAAGAAAAAAAGAAAGAAAAAAAAGGAAGAAGGAAGGAAGGAAGGGAAGGGAAGGAGGGAGGGAGGGAGATCATAGCAGATGGATTGGGGTAAAGATTAGAATTTTTTTGTGGTACTAGGGATTGAATCCAGGGGCATTCTACCTCCGAGCTACACCCCCAGCCCTATTTTTTATACTTTATTTTGAAACCGGGTCTCATGAAGTTGTGAAGGACCTCACTAAGTAGCTGAGGCTGGCCGCGAACCCGGATCCTCCGGTCTCAGCCTCCCAAGTACTGGGATTACAAGCATGCGCCACCATGCCTGGCTTTAAAGATCAGAATTTGAAGTACCACTAAGCTGGTGGTGAGTTTGCCCCTTTCCCCCCTCTGGTAGCCCCTGGCCTGGACCCCAGGCAGCCCCAAACCTAGAGGTGACATTGGCAGGGACAGGGGGCTCTGGGAAAAGCCCTTTCATTCTGACATGAGCAGGGGGGAAAGGTGTCCAAAATTCCCCATTTTTCTTTTTCTTCTTCTTTTCTCTACTCTCTCAGAACCCAGTACAGAGGTGCCTAAAACTCCAAAGGAGAGGAAACTTCCTCTCTGTGCGGCAGAACTGTGGTCCCCAGAGGGCGGCACAATTCCGGTCATTTTTTTCTCTCTTTTTTTCCTTTTTCCCTCTGTCCTCTCACCACTTGGACCCAATAATAAAGAGTCTGATTTTATTTTTGATGTTTGGCTGCTGACAGATTGCAAGCCCCGCCACTCCCCTCCCGCTTCGGCCATATTTGTGGACAAGCAGATGCAGATGGGGAAGCCCGGTGGTCCTGCAGCACGGGTGGGGAATTCAGATCCTTCAAGCTCCAGTCCCCACGCAGGAGCTCGCACCTTGGCCTCACCCCAGCCATCACGAAAGCCAAGCCAGTCTCCGTTCTTGGCTCTTTCCAGCCGTTTTCAGATGAGCTTGGGGGCCATCCCTGTTTTCTCCAGAGAACTTCATCATGAGCGTGATAAACCTTTTCATACCCTTCTGCTGCCTGCAGGGCCTCATTCATCTTCATATCCAAATCAACTTTGGAGTGAAGCATCCATCTTATTTCTGCAAGTGACCACGACAGCCCCAAACATGTACCAGCGGGGAAAGACAAGGCAGATGAGAACCAAAAAGGGAAATTTCAGGGAATCAGAAAGTACCAGAGGGATCTCAGAGGCTAGGGAGCTGGGAAAGGTACCAATCAAGTTACTTAAGGACCCGGGCTTATCCCCAACCTGTACTTGCATGATTCAGGCCAGAAGTCTATATATATATAACAGACTGAGAAGAAACTAGGGTAGAGACCACTGCCCAACTGCACAGGATAGCCACTAGGTGGCATTTTACACCAGCGGGATCTGAGGGGCTCTGCAAAGACTTAGAACTGACATGGGAATCACCACCCACCAAAGATGAGTCAGAACTTGGCAGATTGAAACCAACTGGCTTGATTGTCTGCTAAAACAAAAAAGTTGACATTCCATCACAGGAGTTAAGACTTTGTTGTTGTTGTTGTTGTTGTTGTTAGTACTGGGGACTGAACCCAGAGGCATTCTACCTCCAGACCTTCTACCTCCAGACCGTCTTCTAGTTTTTATTTTGAAACAGGGTTTTGCTAAGTTGCTGAGGCTGGCCTCCAACCTGTGAGCCTCTTGTCTCATTCTCTCAAGGACTGGGATTACAGGCGTGCACACGACACTCGGCTTCCATAGGATTTAAATAAGACCCTGAGTCTCTTAAGATGATAGTCAAAATATTCAAGACATAGTCCAAAATCATTCAGCATAAAAAGAACCAAGAAAATATCAACTGTACCATGTATATAAATGTGCTAAAATTCTTGAACTGTACATCAAAAAGTCAATCTTGCTGTATTTCAGCTTAAAACTTCAAAAATTCATTTGATGCCCTTTGCTTGCAAGAAGTGTACAATTTTATGTGTGAAGTAGAATCATAAATGGATAATAATTTATGACATAATGTTTAGTACCTATGATGACAAAGATACGGATAGGATAATGTGGGAGCACAGAAGGATATTCAATTTACCGTAGGAAATGGGGGTTAGGAGACTGGGGTCGACTGTCAGTAAGGAAAGACACTTTAAGTCTGAAGGAAGAAGTAGATAGAAAGGAGTCGGAGAGGTAGAAATAGTTCTGTTATGTTCCTTGCTGCCAGGGAGTCAGTGGCAGGAAAGGATGGTGGAATTCTCAGGACCAGGTCATGTAAGGTCTCAAATACCAGCATATGCCACATTGAACCCTATAGGTTATCCCATCAGGAACCTGGTCCTATTTCTGTCAACACTAACACAATGGTCATAGTGAAACTGTGGAACCCCTTGGATTTCTTGAGGCAGGAACTGTTGGCACGTATCGATGTCTGTGTGGTCATCCATGTTTCTTATCCTCCCTTGTAATCGGGTTGGCTGTGATCAGTTCTGCCTGTGGCTCAGTTGTCTAAAGTATCCAGGGCGCCCTTCCTGAAGTCTCTTCCCTTTCACATTGACCTCAGAGGACATGTGTCTTAGGACCATGAGACAAGATGGAAGGAACTTAGATCACTGAGCTGTCACCTGGAGGAGAGTTTCTGCTTAGGAACATCCATGAAGGAGTTTGCACAGGTGCGCACTAAACTTTTCTTGTGTTAAGCCACTGAGATTTCATAGTTTATTAATTCATGATAGACCAGCTTATCTGATTAATGGGTTTCTTCATCTCTTTATCAAGAGCATGGATAGCCTCTCTCCAAAGTCTTTTATGGTTCTGTAGATCTAACCTCATGTAGAGACGGCCCTTCGCCAGTCATCTGGCTCCTAGTACTTCACCCAAACCTGATTAGTCCCACCTATATGCCTCCTCTCTAGGGACTTCTGTATCTTACCTTGGAGAAGGACCATGATGTCTTAGACATTCAGTATTAAATAGGACCTGAGAGTGCATGTATTTTACCTTACTTGCTAGGACATGACTTGCAGGTCCTCTACAACAAACCTGCTAAGTGGTTGTTCTAGAGTCTAGAGTCTGGTTGAAAACCTTTGGTAATGAAACTTGTTGCTCTGACTATACAAAAGTTTTCCCTCCCCCCTGCATTCTAGACAAGGGCACTGCACTGTCCACAGTTTCTAATCCTATGGACTGTGTCTGAGGACTCCCTATTTTAGTTTTCAAATGAATAAGTAGTAATTCCATTTAAATAAATGAGTAGTAACTCCATTTAGGACATCTGAGCCTTTTCCTGACATCTTCCCAGTATAGCAAGAGATTCTGATCCTTTTTCAAGGAACTATAGTTTCAAGGAACTATTTATTTAATGAGGTTGTATGGCCTGTGTGACAGTCTAGAAATTATCCTTCTACCTATCAATTCCATATGCCCACAAGTAAAAATCTCTTTGAGAGGATCTTGTCTGTAATGCCAAGGACAAGATCTGATGATGACCAATAACAGTTTTTTTTTTCCTTTGGTACTGGGGATTGAATCAGGTGCATTCTACCTCTGAGCTACGCCCCAAGCCCTTTCTATTTTATTATTATTTTAAATTTTGAAACAGGGTTTCACTAAGTTGCTGGGGGGATCTCACTAAGTTGCTGAGGTTGGCCTTGAACCATTGATCCTCCGGTCTCATTTTCACTAATTGAAAACTTAAGCCCCAAAGTCATCATTATTAACTACTTCATTACTGAAATAATGTTTTAGTTAGCCTTTCATCATTGTGACCAAAATACCTGACAAGAACAACTTAGAGGAGGAAAGTTTTATTTAGTTCACAGTTTCAGAGGTTTAGCCCATGGTTGTTGGGCTCCAAGGCAGAAACATCATGGCAGTAGGATGTGGCAGAGGAAAGCTGTCCCAACTCATTGCAGTGAGGAAGAAGAGAGAGAGAAAAAGAAAGAGAGAGAGAAGATGGTGGTGGTGGTGTGGAGGAACCAGACACAGATATAGTTCCCAAGGCCATGCCCCCATTGACCTACCTCCTTCAGCCACACCCTACCTGTCTACAGTTACCACCCAGTGAGTCCATTCAAACCATTAATCTATCAATGAATTCATCCACTGATGAGGTTAGAGCCCTGATTCAGTTATTTCAGCTCTGAACATTTCTGCATTGCTAACACATGAGCCTTTCTGAGGGACATTCCCTAGCCAAATCATAATGATTTACCAAAAACATTAAAAAATGTTATTTCATAAATACTACAATTTCTTCTTCTCCATATTGATTCTAATACTCTTTGTTAAGTCTAGCCAGAGCTGAGTGGTACCATTCCTTTTAGGCACTCCTGACTTTACCCAAGGTACCACAGGTGTTTTGTTCTGTTTTAAAAATAATGTTCTACTTGCAGCTGGCTGGCATTTCAGATCTCTTTAGGATTCGCTACTGTTATTTCCAAGAAATTTCTTAGAGATCCTGCTTAAACTTGTTACAACCGGCAGCCACTGAGACCAAACAGTACAAAGAAAGGAGGGACAAAGGAGTTGAATGTTTCCTCTCATTAAACTTGTACCCAATTTGACCTTTACAGAAACTTCCCGAGCATCATCGGAGGATTTTAGAATTCTCTTGCTCAATCAAGCGCATGTTTTCAAGTATTATCATCTCTATTTGGGGCCTAAGCTCTCTCTTAGGAGTTTTCTTCTAAATTAAAAGCATTGTTAAATGCATTAGAAGAGTAACATTAATGGAATGAGAAGAGGCAGACTTATCAAAACAGAGAATCTGCTTTCCCTCAAGGAGGGCATTTTTATTGCATTAAGGTTTCTTTGCTTGAAAAGACCCGAGGAAGACACAGGGATTAGCCCAGTCCATTGTCTTCTTTGTCAACAAGCCAATTTTTTTGTTTGGTTTTTACACTCCAAAAGTCACAAGTACAGTAGCAGCTCCGTGGGGACTAAGAAAATAGGAAAGATGGCGCTATCTTCATTATTGTTTTCTTATTTCCAAGAAATCTCTTTGGGGTAAGATAAAATTGTGTTGTTCGTGTGTGCTACTGAATGCAGTAAATCCATTTGCCATAAAGAAAAGGCATAATTCTTTTATCGTGAAGCAAAACAGAAGAGTGAGGAGTCATTTCATTCAAGACAGAGGCTCTTCTGAGCTCCAATGGGCATAGACTCGCAGCATTAAACACGGTGAGTGACGACCAATGAAAAGCAAGCTGCGCACATGATCCCCTTTCACCCCCGGGATGTGAAGTTTCCACTCAACAACATCTGGAGGCTGCACAGTCCAGGTGATTCAAATAGACGACTCAGAGGCAGGAAGCCAGACGCAGCTGTGCCTCTTTGTGAACACGGCATGAAGCTTGTTGCTGAACCAATTCACTCTGCCTCTAACTCACAGTGCTCCAGCCCCAAGTACCCTCATCCTGTTTTCACAAGACCAGGAGCCCTTTCCCTACCAAGGGCCTTCGCTCAAGCTGGTCCTGTTGCCTGAAATGTGGTTCCTCTGGCTCTGTGCCTGTTGGCTCCCTCTCAGACCTCAGGTTTCAATTAAAATAATATCCCTTCCCGCCCCCCTCACTCCAGAGTTACTGTCTGGCTTGACACCTTGTTTATGCTCCAGGGCTCGACATCTAATAGAAAAATATCTGAAATTAATAAATGTTTTCTCTGAAAAAAGTTAATAGATGCTTCCTTTTGCTAAGAATAAAGACAGCACATCATTCCCGAACTGAATTTTGGTGACAAATATTTTTAGCTAAACACACACATGCATATGATAATTAAACACAAAGAATATAATGGCTAGCTCAGTTGTTCCGGTTTAGAGGCCGCCTTATAACAGCAATGTGGAGGTTGCTCAATTTTTTTTTTTTTGTGGTACTGGGGATTGAACCCAGGGGCATTCTACCTCCGAGCTACACCCCCAGTCCTATTTTTTATTCTTTATTTTGAAACAGGGTCTCACTAAGTTGCAAAGGGCCTCACTAAGTAGCCGAGGCTGGCCGCAAACCTGCGATCCTCCTGTCTCAGCCTCCCAAGTACTGGGATTACAAGCGAGCACCACCACACCTGGCTTGCTCAGACAATTTTAAGCAGGCGCCACACTGAGAGACCTGTGAGCTAGACTCTATCTTCCCATCACACATCTGGTCCCTCCTCAGAAGGCGTATATGCATTGATTACCTGTCCCATTCATCCCTTCAGTAGGCACTTCTACTGCTTTATGAATCTTGCCCACTTTGTCTTTGAATAGTAACGGCAAACACTATCGTGTATTTCCTTTGTGCCAATCATAATGCTATGTGCTCTCCGGTATTCATAACATATGCAATGAAGCCATAGTTCAAACTCGGGGGGAATGACTCGGGAGCCTGCACACTTTCTTAAACCTGGTCTGCCGCTTCCTTTGCATGGCCTCTGGAAAGTTTCCCCGGTTTCTTCATCTGTAAGATGGGAGGAGAGTAGTATCTACTTCAGAGGGTGGTTCTGACGTTTATGGCAATTGATACCTGCAGAGTGTTTAGGTACCTGTGAATGAAGGATAGCTGTAAAATGGTGCCCGACACACAGTAAACGCTCATTAGTGGTTGCTTCTGCTGTTGTCATTATCGCGTATAGGAAAGTTCCCTATCCCTGGCAACCCCTCCATCCCAGTTTTAGCATGGAAAATCCCGTGTCCTTGCCAAAAGTTCACCATGGGTCCAGATGACAGGCAGAGGACAGGGTGACAGTCAGCCCGTGTCCGCTAGCCTGCGACTCTTTCAAAACATTCCCCCTCATCTCTTGTAATTGCCACACCCCCTTCCTGTCACAGTATTTCAGGAAATTGTATTCCTTAGCCCACAGGGTGTAGTGCAGAAATTGTGTGCCTTTTTCCACATTTTTTCACAAAGGCCATCGCCCTGGTCTCCCCGTTTGTTAAGAGTAAGCTATTTGATGTTTGAAAATAACTCTAGCAAGGCTAAAGCGCCGAGCCCAGCTGCAGCAAGCCCTGGCGTCTAGTGCCCCCTGCTGTCTCTCCGCAGGAAACGCAGTTGAACGCCGAAGCTTCATTCTCTCACCGGAATGTGTGCTCACCGAGGTCCTAAGAGCGGTATACTGCGTTAAATTTAAAATTAGATTCATCTGCCGGGAGTGGTGGGGCACGCTTGTAATCCCAGCACTTGGGAGGCTGGGACAGGAGGATCGCAGGTTCGAGGCCAGCTTCAGCAAATTAGTGAGGCCTCCGCAATTTAGTGAGACCCTGTTTTAAAATAAAATAATAAAATAGGGCTGGGGGTGTAGCCCGGAGGTAGAATGCCCCTGGGTTCAATCCCCAGTACCACACACACACACACACACACACACACACACACAAATTAGATCTCTATCTCTTCTTGGACTAGCTCACTCCTTGACTTTTAGTTGTTTTGCCTATGCAAAACAAAAAAATTTTTTTGCTTAATTATGTTTTTCCTAACCGGGCGTGGTGGCGCACGCTTGTAATCCCAGTACTTGGGAGGCTGACACAGGAGGATCGCAGGTTTGCGGCCAGCCTCAGCAATTTAGTGAGGCCCTCTGCAACTTAGTGAGACCATGTTTCAAAATAAAGAATTAAAAATAGGGCTAGGGGTGTAGCTCAGAGGTAGAATGCCCCTGGGTTCAGTCCCCAGTACCATACGCACAAAAAAAGTTTTTCTTATTTATACCTGCTTTTCTTGATTTGGGGATGTTTTGCTTTGGGGACTTGAACTTCTGTCTTACTCTTTTTCACTTTGGCGAAGTCCTGAGACACGCGCCTGGGAGAGGCTGCGGCCTCCTCGGGCGGGGACAGGTGGGCCTCCCGCCCGACCTCTGAGACCCTCGGCAGGGCCCAGGTAAGTGTGGTAGGTCGGGGGACGACCCCGCACGGATTCAGGGCGCGCGTTTGCGGCCCGCGGGAGGCGGGTGCACGGCTGTATGTCAAGCAGAGTGAACCAATGAGCCCGCCATCGGGGCCACGTGGGCCCGACCCGACCGCGTCCTCAAGGCCGGTGCGTGCGCCCCAGGGCCGCGCGGGCTCGGGCGGGAGGTGGTGCAGGCTACCTGGGGCAGGTGCGAAGGCTCGCCGCAGGCGGTGCAGACGACCTGCGCTAGTGAGAACGACCCGCGCCGCCTCCGAGGGCGCATCGCCGGCCAGGGCCAGGACCGGGGAACCACCCCGGCACCAGGAGGCCCGGGAAGGTGCAGGGCGTGGCGGGAGCTGGCAGGGGGCTCGAAGCGGTCGAGACCGGGAGACTCCAGGCCGAGAGGGCGGTGGCCGGTCAGGACCGGGTGGGGTGGGCCCCCATCCCTCCCTCCAACCTTCCTGTGGTCCTCCCCTCCTTCCCTCCGTTCCTAGAGTGACATCTGGGCGCCCAAAGAAGGGGATAGAGGAGAGATAGCCCCCCCATTTATTTATTTATTTATTTATTTATCTTAGTACTGGGGGTGGAACCCAGGGGCCTTCTATCTCCCGGCTACACCCCCAGACCTATTTTATTTCTTTTTGGAAACAAGGTCTCACTAAGTTGCTGAGAGCCACACTAAGTTGCTGAGGCTGGCTTCCTCCAGTTGCTGAAAGTGCTATCCTCCTGTCTCAGCCTCCCAAGTACTGGGATTACAAGCCTGCCATGCCCAGCTTTTAAAATTTCTGTTGGTGCATTGTTGGTGCATAGTGATACACTCATAATATGCAGGTAACATTATTTGGTCTGCGATTGCCCTGTTGTAAGAAGGGTTTTAGACAGACTAACTTGCAGTGTGGCAGACAGGTGCCCAGGACCCACGCTGAGAGCAGGCACCCGGGACCCACCCTGAGACCAGGCTCCTTCCCATCTGGCTTCAGCCTGGGGTTTGCTTTCTAGGAGAATGGCAGTCCTGGAGGGTGTTCAGTGGTCGGAGCTACCCCGGGCGAAGTGCACTGGGGAAAGCTGAGGCGATGCATCTGTTGCTGTACAGATTCAATGGGGGAGCGAGAGGAATGTGGGCTGGGGTGGTTCCAGAAGAGGATAGCTGACATTTAGTACCTGTGTTTGAGGCACTGTGCTAAATGCTTCTCATATGAGGATTAGAAAAGCATCCAAGGATATTATGAGATGGGCATTTGCAGAGGAAGAAACAAAGGCTCAGAGAAGAGTCCGTAACCAGAAGAGGAGGCACAGAGGGTGAGTAGAGGTGGAAGAGCCCGAATTCCAGCCCCAGGAGCCCTGTTCATCTCATGCTCAGAGGTCTGAGACTGGGCCTGCTGGGACAGGAAGAAGGCTCACAGTGGGCAAAGGCTCCAAGGCAGTGAGGACTGACTGATGGTGTTTGGGTGAACTAGCTGGATGTCTTAAGAGAAAATTGGGAGGTCAGGTTTGGATCACATATGGTGTGTTTGGAGGGGATGAAATAGTTTGTATATCTAAGGTGGAATCTTGTGGCTCAAGGAGAAGGGACCCCCCCCCCTGTAATGCTATTAAGAAATGTCAATGGAGCTGGGCAGTGTGGTGCTTGTCTGTAATCCTAGTTCTTGGTAGGCTGAGACTGAAGGAACACAGGTTCGAGGACAGGCTCAGCAACTTAGGGAGTCCCTCAGCAACCGAGCAAGACTCTGTTTCAGAATAAAAATAGGGCTGGAGGTGTAGCTCAGAGATAGAATGCCCCTAGGTTCAATCCTCAGCAACACACACACACACACACACCAATGAGAATTAGAACAATCTGCCTGACTCCTTTCTCAGGCAAAATTGTTCTGGCTTTAGCACTGAAAGTCCCACATTCAGGAAACCCCAGGGACCCAGTTTGGGTGCTGAAAGTCCTTTGTCCTGGGAAATCCCTTGGTTGTGGTTTTAGCACTGCAAATCCCCAAACCTCAGTCCTGGGCAAATCTGGATAATCAACCAACCAAACTACCTTTCTGTTGGAACAGGTTCTGGACCAGAAGGCACACAGGCCGAGTGGCATAGCATAGACCCCCAAAAGGCCACAACCATGAAAAAGAATCCTGTGAAGAAAATCCTGCGGGGAGGGGGCTGAATCCCGAAACCATGGAGATGCAGATCAGGGAGCACTTTGGCGAGTTGGGGGGGGTGAACATCTCCCCAAGGTGTGGCTTGTGCTCCCCACCAGCCACCTGAGGCTGCTCTCCTGCTCTCTTCCTTCCCTGACTGGCCGGGGCGCGCGGGGGCGGGGGGTGCTTCTTCTCTCCCCTTTCTGGCCTGTGAGCTTCCTTCAGGCCCTGAACCAGGAGAGGCATCAGCTCTGGGCGTGGCCTGAGCGTGGCCTGGAAGCAGATCGAAGCCATTGACTTTTCAACAGATCCAAAGGCTGACCAAAGACAAGGAGCTGTTTCCATCACCTTAAAGAAGAGGAACCTATAAGAAATATGCTGGAGAAGTTCTCAATGCCACCCGTGGAGGCAAGGTGAGGCAGAGCTGTTTTGTTAGTCCTATTATATTCATGTTCTCCTTCTAGTTCTACTTTGATGCATAGATTTATGTTCATAATATCCATAGCTTATTAGTATAGCAATATTGCACCAAATTTAGAAATGAACTGTACACATATGATGTATATATGTATATTATATATGCATATGTCATATACATATATACACACATATATTTGTATATATATACATATATATATATATATATGTGGATGCTTGTTTAAAAATTTATTTTACTGATGAGCAGAGACTTAAATGATAAGAAGCTACATAGAATCTGAGAGAGAATTCAGGATCTGAAGTGAGCTTTAAAAATAAAAATCAGTTAAGTCCCTTGCAATTTGGGTTTTTATGAATCCATCTTCCAAAACCAGGGTGCTCCTGGTAGAGTTTCTGAACACTTGACAATGAGGATGAGGCTGAGGATCCCAGAGCACTCATCTGGTTTTTTTGTGGTACTGGGGATTGAACCCAGGGGCATTCTACCTCCGACCTACACCCGCAGCCCTATTTTATTTTTAAATTTGAAACAGGGCCTCATAAAGTTGCTGAGACTGACTATGAACCTGTGATCCTCCCATCTCAGCCTCTCAAGTACTGGGATTACAAGCGTGCGCCACCACACCCGGCTGAGAGCATTCATCTTTTTTTTTTTTTTTTTTTTTGCGGTACCGGGGATTGAACGCAGGGGCGTTCTACCTCCACGCCACACCCCCGGCCCTATTTTTTTTTTATGCTTTATTTTTGAAACCGGGTCTCATGAAGTTGCGGAGGGCCTCACTAGGGAGAAAGAGAGAGAGAGAGAGAGAGAGAGAGAGAGAGAGAGAGGAGAGAGGAGAGAGAAGAGAGGAGAGAGAGAGAGAGAGAGAGAGAGCTGAGGTTGGCCGCGAACCCGGATCCTCTGGTCTCTGCCTCCCAAAGTACTGGGATTACAAGCGTGCGCCACCACGCCTGGCGAGAGCACTCATCTTGATGTTAACATCCCCAGAGGCCCTGCCTGAGCAGCCAGTCAGTCCCGTCAGTTGGACTCTTGGCTTCTCTCTCCCTTTCTCTGATTCCAACTATATATAATTTATGAAAACTTGTATTACTGTGGAGTTGGAGTTCTTCATTTGGGATCTACAAATCCAAAGGGGTCTGTGGATAGAAATCAGGAGATCTGCGAACCTGGATAAGATCTTAAACTTCTAACTGAAATTTAGCATTTCTTTCCCTTAGGAATATAGGTAACAAACCACAGCAGTATTAGTACCTGTATCTGTCATCAGAAGGAATCACAGATATTCATATGTAACAGGTACCTTAAAATGTTGTATATGTGTAGCACTACTTTGAAAGTTTGGTAATAATCAGTCCTACCTCTAGATCTTGTAATCTTTAACATGTCTGTAAAGAAGCACATCTATTATATCACATGATAAATGTTAATAATTTTTGTACTTTTATTGATGCATTGTAATTGTACATCATAGTGAAATTCAAAGTGATACATTCATACATGAACACATAACTTGATATATTTCCTTCTGAATCCTACCCTGCTCCCTTAAATGTTAATAATTTGGTAACTGTATTTCAATAAAATTGGTTTCCATTTACTTATTTATTGGGTCTGGGGATTGAATTCAGGGGCATTCTACATCTGAGCTACACCCCAGCCCTTTTTATATTTTATTTTGAAACAGAGTCTCACTAAGTTGTTGAGATGGCCTTGAACTTGGGATCCTCCTGTCTCAGCCTCCCATGTACTGGGATTGCAGTCATATACCACTGCACCCAGCTCCTTTTTTTTTTTTTTTTGTGGTACTGGAGATTGAACCCAGGGGCACTCTACCTCTAAGCTACACTCTCAGCCCTATTTTATTTTTATTTTGAAACAAGGTCTCCCTAGGTTGATGAGAGTCTCACTACTTGCTGAGGCTGTCCTGTGATCCTCCTGCCTCAGCCTCCCAAGTACTGGGATTGCAAGCGTGTGCCACCATGCCTGGCTGCGCCCAGCTCCTTTCATTCTTACGTGTTTTATTTAGTGCCTTTCTCCAGCATGTTAAAGGGGTGGATATCACATTGGAAGTTAAGAGTTTGCTGTGGATCAGGTTTAGACAGGTGTTTTCTTGCACCTTGCCTGTGTTCCAGTCTTACCATTCGCTGGAAGAGGCAGCACCGATGGCCCATGAGTTGAGAGGACGGGGTCCCTTTGTCTAAGAACCAGCCTGCTGCCACATGGCTGAAAGTATCAAAATTCCTATAGTATACAAAGAGTTGTTTAGGTGAAATGCCTTGAACATGAATATCTCGAGGCTGTTTCCAGAGTCTAATGCCTTAGTGGCAGGATAAAAATATCTCAGAGCATCTAGTTTGAGAGGCGTCTTAAATCCAGGTTCTGAGATACAGGGGGGAATTACCCAGGTCACATCACTGGAATAATGAGGCATTCCAAGAGGGTTTTAGTTTTATTCTGAAAATGAGGGAGTCTGAGAAGAGAGGATGAGGAGGTTGGGATAAAGATGGGTATAGAAGGGGATGGGAAGGAGAGCTGAGAGAACTCAAACTTCAAAATACCGCTTCCTCCAGTGTTGTTGTGTTTTTTGTCGACAGTCTTCAAGGATTTTATTATCCCTGGGACCAATCTGTACTTCTCATGAGTTTGATACAGTCATATTACTTCCCAGAAACACTTTTGTGTGCAAGGAATAGATTCACAAACAAATCTCATGCGATTTAATATATATCTTAGCTCTACCCCCTCCCATTTTCTTTCCTCTTGGACGGCTGCTGTTATTCTCTGGGATTGTATTCCATCACTGGTAGATATTTAAGCGCAGCAATCCCTGAAGTGTAAAACCAGGATCTTGATCCCCCTCCACATCTCCATGACCCTGCAGATGGTGTAATGAAAGCTTCTTGGGCTTTGAAACCGGACAATCTTGAGTTCTGATTTTGGACATCTTAGTCACTTCACCTCTTGAACTTCAGCTGAAAATGGTGACAACTACTAGGCCGTATGTAAAACGGCTTGGGTTCCGTGGTCACACGTCACCAGAATGAGGAGTGACCTCCACTGTTAATCGCTCCATCTTCCGGGATCCTGGCTGCACGGGAGGAGCGCCCTGAAACGCTGCCACCCGGCCCCACCTCCCGGCCCGGGCTGGGCGGGCGCGCTGGAGAGGGAGGCGCGGCGCGTGCGCTGCAGAGGCGGCGGCGCGGGAGGAGCCCGAGCTGCCCGGGAGGAGCCCGAGCTGCCGGGAGGAGCCCGAGCTGCCGGGAGGAGGCGGAGCGCAGGCTAGCACCGAGGGGCACGCACGCCGCGTCCGGAGTCCAGGTACGGGGCTGGCGGGCGCCTGGACCCCACGCCTCTCTTCCCCACCGCCGAGAGTGCTCAGGGCTGCACGAGAGCTGTGCGCCCCACAATCGAGATTCGTTTGCCCTCGATTTTCTTGCAAAGGCACCGAAATAATAGGGCCTTTTGCTGAGCATCAGCCCCCCCTCCCCCGTTCCCTACGTTAAACTGATGCTGAGGCCCTTGGGGGTGGGGGTGGGCGGTGTAAGGATTTGAATCTGCCTTCTTAGGAATCGTTTCTTTCCTCCTCCTGGGAATTCCTGAATTCTCGAGGTCCTAAATCCCCACCTATCCTGCCGTCTACCCTACGGGAGCTGGGGTGGTGCAAAGGGTGGTAGTGGGGGGGAGGGGCTCATGGAGTTTTCCAGAAGTGCCTGCCCAGCACCACCCAGATTTCACCCGAAAATGTTTTTCACGTCCAATTTGCTGAAGGGTAGGTAACACTCTTAGCATGTGAAAATGCTCTGTAGATAATAGTTTACAGAAAATCGCTTAATTCTCCAAAATTTGGAGGACTTGGGGCTGGGGCAAGGCTGGGCCGGGTCAGCTGGTTCTGCACGCGGTGCAGTAAATCATTGTGCTGCATTGCACCCAAGAGGCTCTCTGCCTTCTTCAAGTGTTGAGCATCGCGTTTGCAACAGGAGCCGGGACCGGCCCTCCTCCCCCACCGGTTCCCTGTTAACTCAGCCTCTGGCTTTAATGCGAGCTTCTGGCCTGGCTGGGAATGACCTTGCCATAGAAGAGGAGCAAGAGGGGTGACTGCTTTTTGTCTGCATTTTCTGTGTGAGAACAGAAACTTTTTGCAACGATTGGAAATAGATTTATTTTGCCTCTTTAGAACAACACTCAGTGAGATTGAAGAGCTGTATGATAACTGGCAGTGTAGCTGGGGGGTGGGGTTAGGAGGTAGATCAGTTACAGAATATCTTCAGGCAGAAGCTGGTCTTTTGATTGATTGATTGATTGATTGATTCAGTCTGCATTTACTTAGCACCTACTTGGTGCAGGGCAGTGTGCTTGGTGCTGTGAGGGGTACAAAGATGAACTGAACCTGACTTTGCCCTCAGGGAGCTTCACTGGCTGAGTGGAGGGAGAACCCCAGCAGAACTGCAGGTTAAAGAGAGTGCATCCGCAGGAGAGGGTCACAGGAACAGCTGAGGGACTCCACTTGGAGAGGAACTCTGCCTTTCACACTGCTGCTTGGCTTTAGGAGAAAAGTCTCCAAGTAACTACCCGCTGATGCATGATCTCCCAGGAGCTTCAGATCTTTAAGTGAGGGTGTTTTCTGGACTGTCAGGCAGCTCAGACTGAATGTATTCCAAATGTGTTCCCTCATTCCTGGCCACCTCCCTCCTCCCCACCCCACACCTTCTGTAGCACCAGGGCCTCCCACCCCTCTCTCCCCTGATGGTTGGAGCTGGAAATCAAGGGGGTGAGTCCTCCCAGACTCATCCCTGTCCCTCCCTGGCCACATCCAGGCCTGTCGATTCTTCCTCCTGAAACTCTCAGTCCATCCATCTCGTACCACCCTTATTGTCATTTCTCTAGGCTTGGCTACCATCAGCAGCTAAGCTCTTGCTTAGCTTCCTGCAAGCATCTCCCAGTTTATCTCCCTGCCTTACTTTAATTTGTTTTCTACTACTGCAGCCAGGCTGTACTTGCTGGAATTTAAATCTGGTTGTGAGGCTCACTTCATTGATCCCTCGCTAACCTAGGACAGAAGCCAGGCTCTTTCTACAGGACTTCTAGGGGTGTACCGCACTGTATTTCTCAGCAGGCCCTCTCTTCTCACAACCCCCTTGCATTTATTTTGAGAGCCTGCCATGCTTTCGGACGCCAAGAGGGCTTTGCATACATTCTGTCTGGAACACCTCTTTGCTCCTCTTATTCCTGCTGCCCCCAAGGTCCTAGGGGGGACCTTGCTTCCTCTGGGCATCCTTCCTTGTGCTCCTAAGCCTTGCTACAAGCCTGTCCTCTTAGGGCTCATTCAGCACCTGCCTCCTCTTGCTGTGCTGTATGTAGGTCCTGGGAGACCCGAGGTCTTGTCTGAAGGCTTTTCATTGTTTCCTATGGCCTTGTACAAAGAAGGTGCTCCATCAACAGTTGCCAGATGGTAATGAGTTCAAATAGAAGTTGTGACGTGGCATGATTCGTTGAATGCTGGCATTACAAATTCACCCCACCTCAGTTGTTTTCCCAGCGTGCTGAAATAGTAATGGCCTTACATATGTCAAGCTTAAAAACGGGTGTAAGGGTGAAGGAGAATAATAATAATTCCTGTTGGAGCAGCTAATATTTTTTTAAATATATTTTAATTTTTTATTTTTTGTGGTGCCGGGTATTGAACCCAAGGCACTCTACCTCCATGCTACGCCCCCATCCCTATTTTACTTTTATTTTGAAACAGGGTCTCGCTAGATTGATGAGAGTCTCACTACTTGCTGAGGCTGTCCTTGAACCTGTGATCCTCCTGTCTCAGCCTCCCCAGTACTGGGATTATAAGCATGCACCACTGCGCCTGGCTTATATTTTATTTTTAATTGATACATAGTAATATTATACATATTCATGGGTTGCAGTGTGGCATTTGAATGCATGTATAAAGTGAGATGATCAGATCAGGGTAACTGGCATATACATCACCTTAGACATTTATTATTTCTTTGTGGTGGGAACATTCAAGGTCCTATAGCTATTTTGAAATATTCAAAGGCCGGGCGTGGTGGCGCACTCTTGTAATCCCAGTATTTTGGGAGGCGGAGACCAGAAGATCCGGGTTCACGGCCAGCCTCAGCTTGCGCGTGTGCGCACACGCTTTCTCTCTCTCTCTCTCTCTCTCTCTCTGTCTCTCTACTTAGTGAAGCTTCCGCAACTTCGTGAGACCCGGTCTCAAAATAAAATATAAAAATAGGGCTGGGGGTGTAGCGCGGAGGTAGAACGCCCCTGCGTTCAATCCCCGGTACCGCAAAAAAAAAAAAAAGAAATATTCAATTACTTGTCAACCATAGTTACCCTGTGCTGTAGAGCATTAGAAGTTATCCCTCCTATCCAACTGCACCGCTTAACCCTTTTCTGTTCTTCTGTGGGGAGATGGGAGGATGACCACCTGCACAATTATGGAAGAATTATAAGACAGGGTTGCAGAAGTTAAGACATTTCAAGGAGGTAGAAGCCGTTTGCTCCAGACCAACCCTGATGGTGCGGCTGGAGTGGTTAAGGGGATGGGGCGAGGGTAGGTAAGAAGGGCAGAGGTCAGGGAGAAGGGGCAGAGGCTGATGGATACAGAGGGTGGTTGGGGTTCTGTGGGTGGAGGAGAGGGAGGACGTTGCAGGCATGGACGTGGAGAGTGAAGATGGAGCGTTAAGGTCCAGTGAAGAAGCCTGGCTGGCCGGAGCAGAGATTTTATTCTGGCAAGTAGAAGGAATCAAAGAGCTGAGGGTACAGCAGGTCTTGAAGACAGGCAGAGGGGAATCATCCCGAGGTTGATCGACCCCTAGAGTGTCTGAGGATGAGGACGGGGGACAGGCCGAGTGTTGGGAGAGAGAAACAATGAATCTTCGTTTCTTTAGTGAACCAGGGAAATTAATTTCTGTGGCTTGGTGGGATGTCTTATGATTTTTCTATACATTTGCTCCCTAAAACTCTTCATTTTGTGTCATTTTTCTTTTGTCCCTCCTTTTAGAATTGTAGCCTTGCCAATGGACCTGATCGGTTTTGGTTATGCAGCTATTGTGACATTTGGAAGCATTTTAGGATATAAGCGGAGAGGTAAGCCTCAGACAAAGTTTTCATCAAAGGGACGTAGTAGGGAGTGGGTGGTTGTGCTGTTAGCTGGATGAGAAGCTAACGATGTCCTTAGGAGTGGCACCACCGTGTGACCCAGCTATACCACTCCTTGGTATCTTTCCAAAAGAATTAAAGTTAGCATACTCTAGTGATACATGTATACCCATGTTTATAACAGCACAGTTCACAATAGCCCAATTATGGAACCAACCCAGGTGTCTCTCAACAGATGAATGGATAAAGGAAATGTGGTATGTACACACAATGGAATTCTACTCACCCATAAAGAAAAACAAAATTATGTCATTTGCAGGAAAGTGAGTAGAACTACAGAATATTATGCTAAGTGAGATCAGCCAATCTCAGAAAGTCAGGGGTGGTTTCAAGTCAAGGTTTTCTCTCATATGTGGAAGCTAGAGAGGAAATAGGAAGCATAAGGGATTTTGGATAAATGTGGAGAGAGACCAGTAGAATAGTGGAAGGGGATTGAGGAAAAAAGATCAAGGAAGAGAACAGTTCAAATAAGCTTTGGCAATAAGTAAAGGTATTACTACTGGTTTTGATTGCATGTACAGGGAGGTAGGAGGCGGTAGTGGGGTAGGATGTGGAGGAAAGTATTGTATGTACATATGTTTGTATCACATTGAACCTCACTATGATGTTTAATTGCAATGCACTAATAAAAGTATATATATAGAGAGAGAAGGAGAGAAACTAACAATGTCTTAGAGGTGGCTGAGGACCAGCACTACATGGAAGAAAGGGGAGGCATGGGGCCCAGCATGACAAACAGTCCCACCTGGGGCTTCCTGACCTCTCACCACCATAAAACTAATTTCACCTGCCCTTGTGAATGTTATAATTAATTTAACCTTCTTCAGGGCTACTCGCTTATTATTAAATAAGGACTTTTGGGGGTTTACATAATTGAGTTAAAAGCTGAGTTATATTGCTATGTGTTACAAAAGAAATTTTGTTAAATATTTAGGTATTATATCTAAAGTTGCCTCTATGAATCCAGAAGAGCAAGGGAAGCCCAAATTAAAGAATTTTCATGGAGAAAAATGAAGGGTCAAGATTTTATACTTTACTTTGTATGAAGGTAGATGCATTTATAGTCATGGCCACTCCGATTTCTATTTCTTATGTTTTAATGAAATTTTTGAAATGAAGTTGTATTTCAAAGGGTGTTATGCTTGTGACATTGGAAAGTTTAAATTTGAGTGAGAAGGCCAGGTCTGTGCAGTTAGAAGTTAGCTCCTTTCCTTAGAGGGCCAAGAAGCCACAGGCCAGAGGCACGGCTCTCTCTCGCAGCAGAGGGCCCCCGCAGGTTAGAATAGTTATCTTGTCATGTTCCTGATAGCTCGTAATTCAAGCTGCTTGTGTCTCTGAATACGTGTGTCACTGTAGACATGTATCAATAATGACAAGGTCAATAATGACAGATCAATATTGATACCAAAGAAAGACTGGGAAATAAGTACTCAAAAGTTGATGTTTCATAATCTGTTTAAAAGAGGACTTAGTTTAAAATCCAGATGGGATTGTTACTGAAAAAAAAAATTGTTAAAGACATGTCTAAAAACTCCTATTATAAACCGGGCATGGTGGCGCACGCTTGTAATCCCAGTACTTGGGAGGCTGAGACAGGAGGATCGCAGGTTCGCGGCCAGCTTCAGCTACTTAGGCCCTCCGCAACTTAGTGAGACCCTGTTTCAAAATAAAAAATAAAATAGGGCTGGGGGTGTAGCTCAGAGGTAGAATGTCCCTGAGTTCAATCCCCAGATCCGAAAAAAAAACTATTATAGAATGTAAAAAAGTACATGTGAACATTTTTGCTTGCCTTTTTGAGGGATGTGAAGAAGTGTGTGTGTGTGTGTGTACATGTACTGCAATGGTTCTTATACCCGAGTACATGTCTGAATTTCCTGTGTGTGTGTGTGTGTGTGTTGGGGATTGAACCCAGGGGCATTCTACCTCTAAGCTACACCCTCAGCCCTTTGTTTTTTATTTTTCAACAGAGTTGCTAGGTTGCTGAGAGTCTCGTTAAATTGCTGAGGCTGAGCCGGGCGTGGTGGCACACGCTTGTAATCCCAGTTCGAGGACAGCCTCAGCAAGTAGTGAGACTCTCATCAACCTAGCGAGACCCTGTTTCAAAATAAAAATAAAAAATAGGGCTGGGGATGTAGCTTGGAGGTAGAATGCCCCTGGGCTCAAACCCCAGTACCACAAAATAAATAAATAAATAAATACATAAATACATAAATACATAAATAAATAAATAAATAAATAAATAAATTGCTGAGACTGACCTAGAACCTGTAATCCTCCTGTCTCAGCCTCCCGAGTATGGGGATTACAAGGATGCGCCACCAAGCCCAGCTTGGATCTCATTTTCTATCATCACAACTTCAAAGTAAAAAGATGGAGCCAAGGAGAAAAGGAGGGAAAAAGAGGAGCATAGAAGGAGCAAGCTGATTGCCCGAGATCATGTAATCATGGCTCCAGGCCGGTTCATCCCTCCCCGCGGTGCCCAGCCCTGCATTGCTTCATGTTCACCGTTCTTCCACCTTCTGTGTAGGGTTTTGCCTGAAATAGTCACTGCCTGGAAACTGTCCGTGAAGAAGCCCACACTTAGACTTTGTCCAGTTACGACACCCAAATAGGAACACATGTCAAGGTGCCTGTGTTATATTGAAGTGATGGAATGAATTCCTCTCATGTGGGGTTCTCTCTTCTCCCAGGTGGTCTTCCGTCCTTGATCGCTGGTCTTTGCGTTGGATTTTTGGCCGGCTATGGAGCCTACCGTGTCTCCAATGATAAACGAGATGTTAAACTGTCACTGTGTAAGTGAGGCATTTTTCCCAGTTCCAGAGAATGGACCCTTGGGGGTGGCCTGTACTAGGTTTAGTTGTCAAATGTTAAGTAGCCATATGCAGGTGTCAACACTGAATACTTATTCCTGATAAAAAAAAATAATGGTACAGCTACCTTGAATTTCTATAAAAACTTGTTACTAGGAAAAATTAAATTAGCAAAAACAAGAAATTATTCCTAGACTTTCTGCTAACTCTTCTAGATGCACTTAAACATGGTTTTTGTTTTTTTGGTACTGGGGATCAAACCTAGGGGCATGCTACCTCTGAGCGAGACCCCCAGCTCTATTTTATTTTTTATTTTGAAACAGGGTCTCACTAAGTAGCTGAGGCTAGCCTCAAACCTGAGAGCCTCCTATCTCAGCCTCCCAAATACTGGGATTACAGGCTTGTGCCACCACACCTGGCTCAAAGCATAGTTTTTATGTTGCTGTGAAAATATCTAAAAAGAGATGGGCCTGCATTATTTTATTTAATTTACAGACAGCTCCTAGAGTCCGTTGTGCCATGAGACTTAAGAAGGAAAGCAAGGCTGACCCCTTTTTAGCTTTTTCCCTTGTTGTCCACAGAAAAATGGAAACCTGTGTGCTTGAGCCCCTAGGATACTGGGCTTTCTTTTGTCTAGTTGGAAAGAGAAATACAATGAAGGTTGGAAACAGGGTCTCGCTAAGTTGCCGAGGCTGGTCTCAAACCTGCGATCCTCCTGTCTCAGCCACCCAAGTACTGGAATTACAGGTGTGGACCACCACACCCTGCAACTCAGAAGCTTTTTAATGAGCTAATTTATAAAGTGTTTTTTCAAGAAATAACAACTCAGTACCATGTATAGTAATTGTCAGTTTGGAAGCTATGAAACAGTAGCTGTATTTTTCACAAGCATTGGTAACATGTTTGAATATCTGGCTCATGGACTGGTTTGGTTTTTCAGTTACAGCTTTCTTCCTGGCCACCATAATGGGTGTGAGATTTAAGAGGTCCAAGAAAATAATGCCCGCTGGACTGGTTGCAGGTTTAAGGTAAGAACTATTCTGGTCTATGCTTTTGAAGTGCTGGCTTTTTGTCAGATATATATATATATATATATATATATATATATATATATATATATATCTATATCTATATTTTTTTTTTTATTGGTGCTAGAGATTTTACCCAGGGACATTCTACCTCTGAGCTACACCCCCAGCCCTATTTTTTTTTTTTTTGAAACAGGGTCTCTAAGTTGCGGAGGGCCTCACTAAGTAGCTGAGGCTGGCCGCGAACCTGCGATCCTCGTCTCAGTCTCCCAAATACTAGGATTACAAGCATGCACCACCACACCCGGCTCAGAAATAAATTTTCATTTTCTATTACAGTTAGCATGACTGTAAATCCTTAAATCATCATGAATTTAGGTTTTGGTATTGATGGCACATGAACGTTCTTTTCAGAGGCATTTAGTATCGCTGTAGTATCTGTTCACGTGCACACACTCAGAATAGTTAAATTCAGCCTCATTTTTTCTGAGATTCACTCACCTGAAGTAGTAAATATGTCCACTGAAGTCACTTGGGCAATGACAGTCTGATGCAGTTATTTTGAGTTTTTAAGGGAAAGGGATTTATATATTTTTTACAAATGCAAGTAGAGTCTCAAATTTTTTTGTTAATTTGATCCAGTAATTCTATCCATGAGATTGAGCATATTACCACATAAAAATTAAGAGATGCTAGTTTTCATTCCTCCGGAAGCTGCCTTTATATGGTGAAAGCCATAACCTACTAATTTCCTTTGATATGTGTTTTCACTTTGGGGAATTTATTTCAGAGAAGTAAGGTGTACACAGAGAACCAGTGTTCATTGCGGCTTTATTTCTAATTGAAAACATGTTAAACTGAAAACTTAGGAGCAGCCTAAATGTTGACTAGTAAGGAAATATTTCAATAAATATTTTGCCCTTTTAGTGGAATATTGAGCAGGTATTTGTGTGTCACGTTTTCAAAAACTATGTAGTGGCACTAGAAAATCTTAATAACATAATAAAAACAGAATCAAAACCTACCAACTATAATGGGAACCCAATTTTTTAACAATATTTTTATTTATTATTATTATTTGGTACTGAGGATTGAATCTAGAAGTGTTCTACCTCTCAGCTAGACCCTATTTTATTTTTTTATTTTGAAACAGGGTCTTGGTAAGTTGCTGAGGATCTCACTAAGTTGCTTAGGCTGGCCTGGAACCTGCGCGATCCTCCTGTTTCAGTCTCCCAAGTACTAAGATTACAGGCATGCACCACCATGCCTGGCCCTAATTTTTAAAAATTTCTGTGTGTTAAAAAAACCAAGATGAGCCGGTTCACGGCCAGCCTTAGCTACTTAGTGAGGCCCTCTGCAACTTCGTGAGACCCGGTTTCAAAATAAAGTATAAAAAAAAG
>PVJS01015951.1:0-22994 GCA_004027185.1 Glis glis
GGGTCTCACAAAGTTGCGGAGGGCCTCACTAGGTAGAGAGAGAGGGAGAGAGAGAGAGAGAGAGAGAGAGATGGGGGTAGAGGAGAGAGAGAGAGAGAGAGAGAGAGAGAGAGAGAGCTGAGGCTGGCCAGGAACCCGGATTCTCTGGTCTCCGCCTCCCAAAGTACTGGGATTACAAGTGCGCACCGCCACGCCCGGCTTCAAAGTAGTTTCTGATAATCCTCTAGATTTCCGCACTGTCGGTGGTAAAATCACCTTTTTCATCTCTTATTTTAGTAATTTGGGTTGATTCTCTCTTTCTAGTGGTTTATCTATCTTGTTTATTTTTATGAGGAACCAGCTTTTGGTTTTGTTAATTTTTTTGTATTTTTTCTCTAATTCATTGATTTCTGCTCTGATTTTAATAATTTGCTGTCTTCTACTGGCTTTGAGGTTAGACTGTCCCTGTTTTTCAAGGGCTTTGAGATGTGTCATTAGGTTATTTATTTGGTAATTTTCTGTTCTTATATGAGCACTCAGTGCTATGAATTTTCCTCTTTTACTGCCTTCATAGTGTCCCAGAGATTTTGATATGTTGTGTCTCAATTTTTGTTTGTTTCTAGGAATTCCTCAATTTCTCCCCTTATTTCTTCTATGACCCATTCCTCATTCAGCAGTGTGGTGTTCAGCCTCCATGTGTTTATAAGAAATTGTCACAAAAGAAGACACATAGACAAATGGAGCAGAATAGAAGACTCAGAAACAAATCCACATACTTACAGCCAATTGATTTTTGACAAAGGGGCAAAAAACATACACTGGAAAAAAATAGCCTCTTCAACAAATGGTGTTGACAAAACTGGTCAACCATATGCAGAAAAATGGAAATAAACCCACTTTCTCACCCTGGACAAGATCAATTCAAGATGGATCAAAGACCTGGAAATTAGACCAGAGACATTGAAACTATTTGAAGAGGGCATATGTCCAACACTTCAACACATAGGCACAGGTAAACACTTCCTCAACAAGACCACAAAGGCACAATAAATTAAAGTGAGGATCAATACATGGGATTGCATTAAACTGAAGAACTTCTGTGCAGCAAAGGAAACTATCAAGAACCTCAACAGAGAACTGGCAGAATGGGAGAAGATTTTTGCCAGCTACTCCTCTAATAGAGGACTAATATCTAGAATATACAGAGAACTCAAGAAACTTACCACTAAAAAAACCAAATAACCCAATCAAAAAATGGCAAGTGAACTAAATAGACACTTCACAAAAGAAGAAATACAAATGGCCAATAAATGTATGAAAAAATGTTCAACATCATTAGCAATCAAAGAGATGCAAATCAAAACTACCCTGAGAGTTCACCTAACCCCAATTAGAATGGCAATCATTAAAAACACAAACAACAACAAATGCTGGCAAGGATGTGGAGAAGTAAGAACTCTAATACATTGTTGGTCGGATTGCAAATTAGTGCAAACACTTTAGAAAACAGGGTGGAGGATCCTCAGAAGAATGGGAATGAACCTACCATATGACCCAGCAGTACCACTTCTGGGTGTCTACCCAAAAGAATGGAAACCAAACTACCAGAGTAATGCATGCATATCTATATTTATAGCTGCACAATTCACAATTGCCAAACTATGGAACCAGCTGAGATGCCCATCAACAGATGAATGGATTATAAAACCATGGGATATGTACACAATGTAATTTTACTCAACCATAAAGAAGAACAAAATTATTTGTCATTTGGAAGGAAATGGATGGAATTGGAGAGCATTTTCTAAGTGAGATTAGTCAGTTACAAATAGTGAAAAGTAGGATGTTCTCCCTAATATGTAGAAACTAGGGAGAAAATGGGACATAGGAGGGACTCCAGAAAAAGAAAGAGAAACCTTATTTGAGTAAAGAAGGTGACCTAACTAAGGGAGATAAGAGAGGGGAAGAGGGAAACACCCTAATACACATGATGCACATACACACACTTATCAAAGTCAATCACTATGCTGAGAATGAGAAGGAGAGAAAGGTGAGGGAATAGGATGGGAATTGGGGGGGCTAAATGGGTGATGTGTGCATGTATGCATCTACTACCCTGAACCTCATCAAAATGTATGATTACAATGCACCAATAAATTAAAAAAAAGAATGAAAGAAAAACAGGGTCTAGAAAGCCAAAGGAATTGTCTGATCATGCTAATTATGCTATTGCTTTCCTGTAGATGAAGGAACTCTAAATTAAAAGGAAGATAAGCTATCAATTATATATCAAAAGCATCTTGTGAAAGCATAACAAAGAAAGATGCTTTAAAGCAATTTGCAATTTATTTTACTTCTAGAACAACTGTTTCTCACAGTGGTAAACTTTTTAAATGCAGGATTGCTAGAAAAATCAATTTACTTATACAATGAAAAGGCCATTTGTCTAGTTATAGAACCCAGGTGACATTGTTAGGCCTCTTATAAATGATCCCTCTGGACAATGCCTGTGGTTTACAATTTCCCTAATTACACCACTGATTGTGTACCTTACCCTGTGGAAGTAGACACTATCACCATTTTAATAAAATTTTTGACGTAAAAAATAATAATATGAAATTAACTGATGCAGGGGTCATTAATCTTTTAAAAGATCAAATTTTAATTTCAATGATTTTTAGTGTTTTCAATTGTATTTATTCCTTCTCTGATTTTTATTTGCATACTTCTAGTTGTGCAAGTTCTGCTCTGTTGTACTTTTGTTTTCATTTGTTCTTATGTTCTCTAATTTTGCACATAACTTCTTTGATCATTGGAATCTAACAGTCTTCTGTAATTTCTATGTATTTGTGAATTTTCCAGTTTTCTGTTATTGATTTTCAGTTTCATTTCATTGTGATGTCAAAAGATATTTTGTATGATTTCAAACATGGCAGATGAGTAGACAGGCAAGAAAAACAACTTATTTTTCCTCTCTCACTGTAAATTAGTACCTTGTCACCATCTTTCCCTATTTCTACCTGACCATTACTCTCCCTGGCTTTTGTTAATCACCATTCTGCTCTTAACTTCTCAAGATCAAGCTATCAGGATTGACAATTTCTGGCCCTGTGTCATTCTACAATGAACATAGATATATTTTAGTCTTAGGTATTCAGCCTTTACTTTCTTTTCCTTCTGTCATTTATCAAATGAAACTGTCTTTTGTTTAAAAGTCAAAAGGAACATTTGAGCAGTACTCAGATGTCTGCTTTGCTGATTAGTGACAAATTGTTCTGCTATGCACAAAAATTATGTGCTATGTATGGGGTTAGAATTGAATACTTTTAACTGTAGTGCCAAAAAATTTTAGGAAGAGGGATAGTTAAAAGGAATCTATGTCCAACATTAATTTGAAATATTAATTGTACATCCCAGACAAGGAACTAAGTCATTTATATAATTGGACTTTCAAGCAAATGCATATTATGTTTTGTATTTTAAATTAAACCTAACATACCTATAAAATTCTGATAATACACTTTTTTTCAGACTTAAAATTGATGGTAAGGAGTCAAGCATGGTTTTGTATCCCTGAATCCTAGTGCTTGGGATGCTGAGACAGGAGGATTTCAGATTCAAGGCCAGCCTCAGCAACTTAGCAAGGTCCCTCTGCAACTTATCAAGACTCACTTTTAAGTAAAAAATAAAATAGGCTGGGGGTGTAGCTCATAGGTAGAATGCCTCAGTACTACAAAAAAAAAATGAAGGTAAGTTTCTTCAAGAAGACACACGATAAATTTTAGAAAGCAATGTAAACCTTAAATGAGAGTATATTAAAGCAAGGTTTATCATTTCCTCAGTAAAAAGTTAATTGTGCATGTGAAGATTGCACCACTCTTTTTTATGCTTTTATTAGTGCATTGTAATTATACATCATACTGAGCTATACAGTGAAAGGAATATAGATGTTAACAACATTTGGTGTGTTTCCCTCCAGATCCCACCCCTCCCTCTCCTTCCCCATGCATATCATTGAAATTGGTATTGGTAATTTCATAAAACTACATAGCATTATTTAAACTGTTACCTTCCTTGCATCTCCATCCCCCCACTTCCCTCCCCTAAACCTCCTCCATCACTCCATTGGAGTCTCTACTCCTTTATCTGAGGTCTCTCTTGTTTCTCAGTTTCTCTATAGCTTCCATATATGAGAGAATATACGCTCTTTGAGACTGACAAATCTCACTTAGCATAATATTCTCAATTCCATCCATTTTCTTGAAAATTACACTTTATTTTTCTTTATGGCTGAGTAAAATTTCATTGTGTGTACATATCACAGTTTTGTGATCCATTCATCTGTTGATGGATACCTGGGTTAGTTACATAATTTGGCTATTGTGGACTATAAACATGGATATGCATGCATCACTATCATTTTCTTTGGAAAAATTCCCAGGAGTGGTATAGCTGGGACTTAAGGTAAGTCTATTCCCAATCTTCTGAGAACCCTCCACACTGATCTCACAGCAGTTCTACTAGTTTTCAGTCCCACCTACAGTGTATAAAAATTCCTATTTCCCCACATCCTTGCCAGCATTTATTGTTTGTGTTCTTGATTGGTATCCTAACTGTAGTTAGAAGGAAGTTAATTACAGTTTTGATTCCCACTTTCCTGATTACTAATGATGTTGACCTTTTTTATATATTTATTGGTCATTTCTATTTCTTCTTTTGAGAAATATCTATTCAATTGCTCATTTTTGATTGGTTTATTTTTTAATGTAAAGTTTTTAAGGTTCTTTATATATTCTAGATATTAGTCCCCCATCAGAGGAGTAGCAGACAAAGATCTCCCATTTTGTAGGCTCTCTCTTTATATTCTTGATGGTTTCTTTTGCTGCACGGAATTTTTTTAAATTTAATGCCATTCCATTTGTTAATTATTGCTTTAAATTCATGAGCTTGGGGGGGGGTTATTGAAGAAGTTTCTACCAGTACCTATATGTTGGAGTTTTAGTCCTATGCCATCTTGTAGTAATTACAAAGTTTTTGGTCTAATTTCCAGGTCTTTTATACATCTTAAGTTGACAATTGTGCATGGTGAGACGTTGGGGTTTAATTTCTTTTTTTCTACAAGTGGGTAACCAGTATTTCCAACACCATTTGTTGAAAAGACTGCCTTTTCTCCATCTTATGGCTTTGGCACCTTTGTCAAAACTCAACTGGCTATAAATATTTGGATTTGTTTCTGAATCTTTTATTCTGTTCCAATAGTCTATTTGTCTATTTTTCTTCCAATAACATGCTGTTCTTATTGCTAATTCTCTGTACTATAATTTGAAATTGGGTATTGTGTGCTTCTAGTATGGTTCTTATTGCTGTGAATTGCTTTGGCTATTTTGGGTCCTTTGTTTTTTCATATGAATATTATGACTGATTTCTCTAGATCTGTAAAGAATGACATTGGTATTGTAAAAGAGAATGCATTGAATCTGTAGATCTCTTTTGGTAGAATGGCCATTTTGTTTATATTTTTTCTTCTTATCCAAGAGCCTGGGAGATCTTTCCATCTTTTAAGCTCTTCTTCAATTTCTTTCTTTGTTGTTTTACAATTTTTATTGGAGAGGTCTTTTACCTTCTTGGTTAAATTTAGTCCTACATATTTTTTTTTTGAGGCTATTGTGAATGGAATTGTTTTCTGGATTTTTTTTTCAGTGGATTAATGGTTGATGTATAGAAATGCTAATTATTTTCCTAAGTTGATTTTGTATCTACCCACTCTGCTGAATCTGTTTATCAGCCCTACACTTCTTTTGGTTGAGTTTTTTGAGTCTTCTAAGTATAGGATTATGTCAATAACAAAAAAAGGTAATTTCAATTATTCTTTCCATATTTCTATTCATTTAATTATCTTTTCCTGTTTTATTGCTGTAACTAGAGTTTCAAGGGCTATATTAATAGAAGTGGTGATAGTGTCAGATTTTTTCTCATTCATTGTGATTTTGGCTTTGGGTAGAATTATAATATTGAGGTAAGTTCCTTTCATCCCTAGTTTCTTCAGAGTTTTTATTATGAAAGTGTATTGGGTATTGTCAAATGCTTTTTCTGAATCTGACTTGATCATATGACTTCTTTTCCTTAGCTCTATTAATGTAGTGGATTTCATTTATTAATTTGTGTATAATGAACCAGCTTTGTATCCCTGAAATAAAACCAACTTGTTAATTGTACACTATTTGATGTGGTTTTGAATGTGAACTGCTAGTATTTTATTAAGAATTTTTGCATTTATGTTCCTCAGTGATATTAGTCTTTAATTTTATTTTCTTGAAATATCTTTATTTGGTTTGGGGATTGAGGTGATGCTGGCTTCATAGAATGAGTTTGGTAGTATTTCATCTTTTTCTAGTTCATGGAATAATTTGAGAAGCATTTGGCTTAGTTCTTCTATAAAGATCTTGTAGAATTCAGCTGTGAATCTGTCTGGACCAGGATTTTCTTTGATGGAAGACTTTTATTTCTGTATCTATCTCTGCTTTTATTTGTCTGTTTAAGTTTTCTCTATCCTCTTTGTTAAATTTAGGTAGACTGCAGGTGTCTAAAAATTTGTCTAATTTTTCCAGTTTTTTTGGAGTAAAAGATTTTCAATAGTTTCTAATAATTTTCTGGATTTCCATTCTATCTGTAGTGACATCTCCTTTTACACTCTTATCCCAGAAATTTGGGTCTATTCTCTCTATCTTTTGGTTAGGATGGTTAAGGATTTGTCGATGTTGTTTTTTTAAAAGCAGCTTTTTCTTTTACTGATCCTTTGGAATTTTTTCTTTCATTAGTTTGTTTTCTATTTCATTAATTTTGGCTCTGATTTTAATTATTTTCTGCCATCTGCTGGCTTTGGGGGCTAGTTTTCTCCTGTTTCTCAAGAGCCTTAAAGTGCATCATTATGTTGTTTTTGTCTTTTGTTATTCTTTTTTTTGTGTGTGTGTGGTACCAGGGATTGAACCCAGGGGCGTTCTACCTCAGCGCTACACCCCCGGCCCTATTTTTTTTATACTTTATTTTGAAACCGGGTCTCACGAAGTTGCGGAGGGCCTCACTAAGTAGAGAGAGAGAGAGACAGGGAGACAGAGAGAGAGAGAGAGCTGAGGCTGGCCACGAACCCAGATCCTCTGGTCTCCACCTCCCAAAGTACTGGGATTACAAGCGTGTGCCACCACATCCGGCTTGTTATTCTTATGTAGTTGCTCAATGCTGTAAATTTTCATCTTAACACAGCCTTTAAGGTATCTCAGAGATTTTGGTGAGTTGTGTCTCTATTTTTATTTGATTCTAGAAATTTTTAATTTTCTCCCTTTATTTCTTTTATGATCCAGTCTTCATTCAGTATTGTATCATTTAGTCTCCGTGTATTTGTGTGATTCCTCTGGATGTTCTTGTTCTTAATCTCTACTTTCAGTCTGTTAAGATCTGAAAAGATGCAAGGAATTATATCAATTTTCTTTTCATTTGCTTGTACTTGTTTTATGACCTAAAATATGTTCTATTTTGGAGGAACTTCCATGAACAGCTGAGAAGAATGTGAACTCAACTGTTGGACTGAATATTTTGCAAATGTCTATTAGATCAAATTGGTTTACAATGTTCTTTACATCTGAAGTGTCTTTTTTCTGAAAGACCGATGTAATAGTGTGAAAGGAAGTTTCCCAGTATTATTGTATTGGGTCTATCCGACTCTACATACCAAAAAGTATTTGTTTTAGGTAGCTAGATGTGCCAATATGTGGGGCATAAATGTTTACTATGGTTATCTTCATGTTGGATGGAAGAAATGAGCCTTAATCAGTAAAAAATTACCCTTTTTGTTTCTTCTGCTAAATTTTGGCTTGAAGTCTGCTTTGTAAAATATGAGGATAACTCCCCTGCTTGCGTTGGTCTCCATTTGCATGGAATATCTTTTTCCATCATTTCATCTTTAGATGTGAATAACTCTGCCTATAAGGTATATATTTCTTTCAGGCAGCATATAGTTGGATTATGAGTTTTAATCCAATTTCTCATTCTATGTCTTTTAATTGGGGAGTTGAGATCATTGTAATTCAGTTTTATAGAGAGATGACTTTCATTTCTTGGCATTTTAAATTATGTTTTCTATTTGATATATTAGTTCTCCTTTACTAAGTTGCTCATCTGATGGTATTTGTCCCTTCTCTGGTTCTGTTGTTTTTTATTTCTTCTTCATGATTTATTTCTTTATGTGTTTTCTTGTGTGCCAGCTTGGTCATCATGAATTCCTTTAGCTTCTACTTATATTGCAAGGATTTTATTTGTCCAATTTTGAAAGATAGATTTGCTGAATATAGCAATCTTAGTTGGAAGTTGTTATCACTAAGGGCTGAAGTTCATTGCTCCATGCCCTCCTGGTTTCAGAATTTGGGTTGAAAAATATGGAGTAATTCTTATTATTTTACCTCTGAATGTCACCTAGCTTTTAGCTCTTGATGCATTTAGGTTTCTCTCCTAAGTCTCTGTGTTATACATTTTGTTTATAATGTGGCACAGAGCGAATCTTCTTTGATCTTGTCTAATTGGGGTTCTGTATGCCCCCTGTATGTGGATGCCCATTGCATTTTCCAAGTTTGGGTAATTTTCTTATATTATTTCTCTGAAGAATTTTTTAATGTCCTTAACTTGAGACTTTAGACCTTCTTCAATGCAAATTACTCTTACATTTGGAACTTTGATACTATGCCAGATTTCTTGAAAGTTCTGGTCCTGCTATCACACTGTCTTTTCTATATCCCTTTTTGTATACTTATATTGGTACACTGTAGTCTCATATAATAACATAGTTCAGAGTAATAGTGACATACATACACATAACACTTGGTAAGATTTTCCCCATATCCTTCCCCACTTCCTCCTTTTCCCCATACATAATATTGACCTTGGCTTTGGTGTTCTCACCTATGTATATAATGTCAATGGAAGTGTTTCCTTCATTAATTCTCCCTCCTTCCACCACCAAACTCCCTTAGACCACCTCCCTCACTTCATTGGTTTTTCTTCTCCATTATCAAAAGTACCTATTGTATACCAATTACTCCCTAGCTTCTGCATAGGAAAGAAAACAAATGACACTTCACTTTCTGTGACTGGCTAATCTCACTTATTATAATGTTTTCCAGGTTCATCCCTTTTCTTGTGAATGACATTATTTTGTTCTTCTTTAATGCCCAGTAGAATTACATTATGGGTATATCCCATAATTTTGTAATCCATTCATCTGTTGATGGACACCTAGGTTGGTTCTATAATTTGGCTATTTTGAATTATGCCACCATAAACATGGATATGCATGTATTACTGTAATATTCTGATTTCAGTTCCTTTGGAAAGATACACAGGAGTAGTATAGCTGGATCATATCATGGATCCATACCCAGTTTTCTGAGGAATCTCCACAAAAATTTCCACAGTGGCTGCAAATTTGCAATCCCACCAACAATGCATAAGAGTTGTCTTTTTTCTTTTTTTTTTTTTTGGCAGTACTGGGGATTAAACCCAGGGGCATTTTACCTCTGGGCTACACCCCCAGCCCTATTTTTTATTCTTTATTTTGAAACAGGGTCTCACTAAGTTGCAGAGGGCCTCACTAAGTAGCTGAGGCTGGCCGCGAACCCCGATCCTCTGGTCTCAGCCTCCCAAGTACTAGGATTACAAGCATGCGCCACCATGCCCAACTCGTTTTCTTTATTCTTGACTGACTGTTTAGTTTTTAATGTACTATCTTCTAAGACTGAGACTCTATCTTCCACAAGTACTAATCTGTTGGAGATAGCTTCTCTTCAATTATTTATTTACTTATTTTTTTCATTTCATGCAGGGTATCTGTTTGGTTCTTGTTTAAATTTTCAATTTATTTATTAACTTGTTCTTCCACATCCTGGATATTCTTTCTGATTTCATTCTTAAGGTCTTTGATCATTTTAAAAAATCAAATTTTGAATTCTTCTGGTTTCTTCTGCACATTAGTGTCTGTGATTTTCATTGCTATGAGATTTTGGAGATTTATTTTCATCTTGTTGAACTTTTTCCCCATATTTTTAGAGTTCTTACTGTTGTAGTTGTGCCTTGGTCAGTCCCACTTTCTCTATCTGCAAGTGTACTCTATGTATTCATTATCTTTTTACAGTGAGTCCTGTGGTGGTGTAGGAATTCATGTATAAGCATCTGATTCTTGTAATTAGGTGTTTAAATTCAGCCCTCAATAACTCTTTATGTGGGTATAATACCTGACACAGCTGAGAATTGTCAGTGTCTTCTCTGCCTGGTCACCTTCCCCGGGTTGCCATATAGGCTTAGTAGGAAGAAAAGAAAATGAAAAAGAGAGAAAAAGCCAGGCATGGTGGTGCATGCTTGTAATTCTAGTACTTGGGAGGCTGAAACAAGAGGATAGCAGGTTCAAAGCCAGCCTCGGCAACTTAGCGAGGCTCTCAGCAACCTAGTAAGACTCTTTTTTCCAGATAAGAAATAAAATTGGGCTGGGGGGTTTAGCTTGGGAGTAGAATGCATATGAGTTCAATCCACAGTACAAAGAGAGAGAGAGAGAAAAAAAAACAAAGAAAAAGTTAAAAATCCAGACATAAAAAGCAGACTTACACATACATGCACATATCACATGAAGGATAAAGACAATTAAAGAGACATAAAACCCCAAACAAAACAAAGAAACAAATAAAACAACCTCCCCCAAATCAAAAATAAGAAAAGAAGATAGAAAAAAAACCCACAAAACAAAAGCAATATCCAACCCATAACAATAAAAACAAGTAATAACAACAAAATTTAGCATTTTGAATAGGGACTTGGTCTTCTTATTAGTAGTGAAGTTTCAACGAAGGCTTCTTCATCTGCTCTAGATGGTTGTGGGCTTCAGTTGCCTCTGTGTGATCTATTTTGTGTTTCCTATTCCTTTGAGCAAGCTTGATCTAGGATGGTAAAGTTTATCTGAAACTTATCTGAACTTGTTTTTCTTCTGTTTAAGATTTGTGGATTCTACCATGCTCCAGGGAGATTTGCTGATGGTGTAAAGGCGGGAGTTTCTTTCCCTTCCTGCAGACATTGGGATCCTTGTAGCATGACCTGGGGCCTGTGCTTATGGTGTGCTCACAACCCCTGTGCTGTCTGTAGGAATGGGGAATGCCAGTAAGAGAGTCTGAGAGCATTCCTTTGTGTGTTCAGTGCTTAAACTTTTTGGCACTAGTCAGCACCTCTGAATTTGGCTCTGTAAAGGGGTTGGTCTTTTTGGTGCAGTGGACCTCAGGTTCACCACAACCTGTGTTGGTGCCGGCGAAGCTTGGGTCTGCACTACTGCCCCTGGTTCTTGCAGGGTAATCTGGGCCTCTGTGCTGCCCAGGTGCAAAGGTGGTTCCTGGTTGCCAGCACCCCTGGGCCTGGAGTGCCTTTTGCTGCTATTGGTGCTGCCCCCACATGGGGAGAAAGGTGGAGGGACTGGGCCACTCTGCTGAGACCTGAAGGCTCTCTTCGTTTGCATGGGCACTGCTGGTCCTGGAGTCTGTACTGCAGCCGCTGCTTTGCTGGGTCCTCAGGCCATGCCCAGATATGCTCCACTGCCTATGTGCAAGGGCCTGCTGGTGCTGACTGTAGCGGGGACTGGCCTGTGCAGGTGGGGAAGCCTGTCAGCACTGCTCAGCCTGTCCTTGTGGCCTGCTGATGCTGGTTCCTAGGAGGAGCTGGGCTGCACTGAAGAGGACTAAAGAATTTCCACAGTGCAGGCCATGCTGGTCCTATGGATTGAGCCACTGTGGCTGCTGCTCCTGCTGCCCATGCTATTTCTGGGAGGTGCTTCCCAGCCTATGCCTGTTCCACCCACACTAATTCCACAAAGGGGCTTGACCGTGCTGGTGGGAAGGCCTGCCAACACTAGCCTCCCACTCCCCACAGCACTTAGTGGCCTACCATACTGACTAACTAGGACTCTTTCCCAGCAGGAGCTGAGCTTTGCTGGTGTGCTTGCATGTGTGTGTGTGTGTGGGGGGGCAGCTGAAAAGACCATGCCTACAGCCGCCGCGGCCAGGCCTAACCCTCAGAGGCACTCACCCACCTAGGCATGTCACCCTGATGCTGAATCTGCAGCAGGAGCTGAGCTGTGCTGGTGGGAACACCTCTGTTGTAGCTGCTTCCATGGGTGCTGGCTCATTTGGGGGGGTTGGTTACTGGGCGGCATCTGTAAGTACTCTGCAGCCTATGGCAGACCCACAGAAGCTGTCTCTGCAGGGAGGGGGGAGTGAGCCAGTCTTATGGGGTCTCACTTTTGCTGCAGTTTGTGGACCTGGGTAAGTAGACTTCCCCTCAGGGTCAGCTCCAGCCAGTCTTACGCCGAGGGGGCTGCAGGACAAGTGGTGAAAGCAGCACCTGTGTTGGTAGCCTAGGCTTTGCCTGCAGAGGTGGGTTATCTCCAATCTTGCAAATGGGACAGACCCTGAGTATAGAGCATGGGGCATAAAACAAATGCAGGAACTCATAAGCAACTTGTCTGGACATGTCAACGTAGTGCTCAGACCAGCCTGCCTGTGCTGCAGTTGATAACAGACCCTTGGATCATAAAATGCCTTCTCACCTCTGATGGAATTACATTATCAATATATTTGTGGCTACTGACAAGTGTCTGGTAAGTTTTGATAAGCCCGCCAAAGACACTTGAGAGAACCCACAGAAAACGTATAAAAGAGAACCTTTCCCACAGCAGTGCACTGAAATTTTGCTTATGCCACAGTGCTGTGTATGACTCCGATCCAGTGACTTAGCTCGTCCTGCTCTTCTCACTGACCAAGGATAACTGCTACTCTTCAGCTTTCTAGATACCTGGACCAACTTCTGCATCTCCTTTTCCATTCCTGACTTGTTTTATTACTCCTTGCCCCCTCCTTGTTTGTAGCTTGTTATTTGCTAAGTATTTGAAATGCTCTAATTATAGGACTTATATATTGTGTAATATACTTGTTCGACATAAATTGTTAGAGTTGTGAGAATGAAGTGTATTGTTTGATGCTCATTCATAACTAATTGGCTTTTGGGGAAGCAGCTGCCCAGCACCCAAAACTAGCTTGAATTTACTTAGAGAAATTCCTAATAAGTTACTGTGTGTTCTAACCTTTGAGTGTTGAATAAACCTCATGACATTGTAGAAAGACAAAAATCATGTGTGATGTCACTTACTGGTCTTAGGATCTTGCAGCCATTGCTCATGACACCCTGTGTCAGCAGAGGAGCTCTAAAGCAAGCCCCACTGGGGCCCACCCTTTAGTCAGTGGCTGCCCCATTTATCAAATTACTTTTTCTAGGGGTCAGAGTTTGTTAGCTTAGATTGTTGTAGGACCCTCAGTTTCCCTTCTAGTCCCAGTGCAAGGATCTCCAGAGATCGGAATTAGAGACAGGTTTTTTATTTACCGGTAAAGGACTCATTGACAATAGTCATGGAACAGAGCATTGAACAAAGGGCTCACACGATTCTTATACCCTTGGTCTCCCATTTTGGAGAGGGGAGGGGTAAGCATGAGATTTATCACACCTAGCATAAGCAAGATACAGAACGCAGGAAAGGTGATTAAGTCACATACTATCCCCCAGCCCTCTCCAGTCTTTTAACTGGCTCTCTCTTGTTTACATTAGGGAGGGCTCCTGGGTCCTGACTCTAGGTTGCCTAGGAAACTGCTCCTTTAGCTTTTGGAAGTGTCTGCTCGGTTCACTTGTGGGCAACTAGGGGAAAGGGTTGGGGAAATCTTACTTTTTCCTATCTTAGGTCTAAATTCCTAACAATATTTCTAAGGCTCTGACTGGGTGTCCTACCTCAGGACTAGTTGATAATTTTGTGGTTTTGTTAGTAGATCCCATCTTGGCTCTCTCTCTCTCTCTCTTTTTTTTTTTTTTTTGTGGTACTGGAGATTGAACCCAGGGACATTCTACCTCTGAGTTATACAGCCAGTCATTTTGATTTTTATTTTAAAACAGGGTCTTTCTTAGTTGCTGAGAGTCTCACTATGTTGCTGAGGCTGGTATTGAACCTGCAATCCTCCTGTCTCAGCCTCCCAAGTACTGGGATTATAGGCATCTGGTCTCGGCTCTCTTACCTCATGGAGAGTAGGGGGAAGATTCTTTTGTTCAGTTTTCTTATTGAGCTCCCAGCTTTGTGTCTCTCCTATCTGTCATATTGAAACCTAATCTGCCCCACTCTTAAATTTTCATTGTGACATAGCACTCAAAATTTTTTCACTGCTTATGCCAATAGTCACTCTGCTCAATATTTATGAATGTGGTATTATCTCACACATAAATTAATAATTATAATATTTCTTTGTTTATAGAAGTGAAATGAATTTAGTGTGTTTCATTAGGGATTTATTCTACAGAAAAAAGATTGAAGCCTTAATAGATGAAGAAAATCATCATAGGTTAAGTCTCTATTTCTAAGTAGTTTGTAGCTACATTCCCCACATTTGCCAAAATACTATCATCTCAAAGAAATTTGAAATAAAAGATTATTAGAACCATAAGGGATTCAGGGGGGATCCCATATAATCTCAATTATTTAGCAAATAATTGTAGATAGAAGGGTGCAGTGACTTCACTGAAGTCACAGAATTTATAAGTAATAGTGTCACCAGGTAGGAGATTTTAAAATTAGTCTGCACAACCTAAGTCACTGCTTATCTGCTTGGGAAGCATCCAAACAGAAAGCAGATGGGAAACACAGGAGTTATATTTGGAGAAGTGAAGGCATCATCTGAAAAGGGCCTTGAAGAACGGGGGAATGGTCTCACACCAGGGGAAAGCATCTGGGTGGCCATTCCAAGGAAGGGAAAGGCTGTTTTCCAGGATTGAAGCGGTCTGGGACAATGGGGCTCAGCTCCAGAGCTGGGGTCTTGAGTGGCCACTCCAGGGGATGGGACAGAGGCCTAGGGCAGTGGTTCCAGAGACAGGGTCTGCAGTGGTCCATTTCCAGGAATAGAAAGTGGCCTGGGGCAGGGGGTTAAGTCTCCTGGTCATGGGAAAGCTGTGTGGAGTTTTCCAGTGCTGGGTTTTATTCTACCTGGAAACCTTTCCCCCTAATTCATGTGCATGTGGGGAGGTTACTATCTCTTTTCCCAACATACCTTAGTGACCCTATGTTGTTTCTGAGCCCTCTTCACAAGGGGAGGTGAACATTGAGGCCCTGCTGGTGGGCTTCAGGTCAGTCCCAATCAGCCCTATCTGCTAATGTCTAGCTAGCTACCTAACAATAACATGGCCTATTTTGTTTCATTTGTTCAGTTATGTGTGCATCTATTCATTTATTGTTATATATTTAATATTGCAGGTGATTAAAAAATAGGATAATAAGCTGAGTGTAGTGGCACAAACATGTAGTCCCATTACTTGGGAGGCTGAGATAGGAGGATTGCTGTTTTGAAGCCAGTCTCAGAAACTTAGTGAGACCCTCATCAATGTAGCAAGACCCTGTTTAAAACATAAAAGGGCTGAGGCTATAGCTTGGAGTTTTAATGTTCCTTCATTAAATTCCCAGAACCACACACACACACACACACACACACACACACACAAAATAAAAAATAAGATAATAATATTGCTAAGCACTTTGAAAATATCTGCTCACAATCATATCTCATATTTTTTTAATCCAAGGATAATTGCTAACTTGAATTTTATGTTATTTTTTCCTAACTTTTCTTATAATGAAATACTACATGTATATTAGTAAAACATGTACTGCTAATTTTGTAAGTTTGTAACTACATAAGCAGTATCATACATATAGCATTCCTCTAAGACTTATTTGATCACTCAACATATTTTTCAGATATAAATATATTAATGTATAGTATGCAGTGCATTCATTTTTTTTTTTTGTGGTACCAGGGATTGAACCCAGGAGCATTTTACCTCCGAGCTATACCCCTGGCCCTATTTTTCTTTTATTCTTTATTTTGAAACAGGGTCTCACGAAGTTGCAGAGGGCCTCACTAAGTAGCTGAGGCTGGCGCGAACTTGGATCCTCAGGTCTCTGCCTCCCAAGCACAGGGATTACAAGCGTGCGTCACTACGCCCGGCCTAGTGCATTCATTTTTGCTACCTTACAGTATTCTATTTATGGATATACCACTCTTTATTCCCCTAGTCTCCTTTCAATATACATTGCAGTTTTTCGTTATTACAAGTATTACTGTTAGGATCATTCTTGTACAGGTCTTTGATTAACAAGGCCAAGGGTTTCTTTCGGTTATCCACTTGATTTGAATTCACTAGTTCAGGGTGTTTGACCTCATTGAGTTTTAACAGGTAATGTGAAATTATTTCCCAAAGTGGCATTATCAAGGTTCATTCTCATGGACAATCATTGTAAATTTCTGGTGATCTATATCCTGGGTAAATCTTGCCTTGTCTGACATTTTAAGTGTCCAACCTTGTAGGTTTGCAAAATGTTTTTTATTGTCATTTTAATAAATTTTAATCAACATTGTACTTAAATCTAATGAGGCACATGTTGTAATTATTGACTACTTACATTTTCTCTTTTGTAGAGTATCTCTGCATTTGTTTTACTTACTCTGTTGTCTTATTTCTTATAGATTTGTATCAATTACTTTTTTTATGCAATTTGGTTATGTATGTGGTACATATATTCTTGGTTTTGTTGTGGTCAGCAGCACTCATATGAAAACTCACTTTAAAAAATCTATTTTATATGAATAAAGTGTTCTTAAATGTGATTTAATATTTCAAAATTCTTGATATCCATTTGTAAAGTAAAGTGATTTATAAAGAAAATAAAACTGTAGGAAAGCCTGCTATAATATCTTGGGAAAATCTTGAGATTATTAATGTAAAAATATTCTAATTTGATAATATTTTAAATTTTCTGCATTGAGAAATTGCTGAGTGCCAGAAATTTTTGAATGATGAACAGTACCTCACAAAATAAATGTAAGAAATTAGCAGTCAAATTTATCCTACAAACATAAAATATCCACTGTTCCTTAATGTCCCCATTAAGGGCAGAGTTTGGTCACCCTCCTATTTCATTTTCTGAAGAATGTCAGTATGATGAAAGATTGAGGGAATTTCTGGTTATTGGTAAATGTTCAAATTAAAGATTTCTAGATTTGAAACAATCCCTTCCTGGGTGACACTTAATATTTTCCCCTTTTCATTTCATACAGAATTTCTCACCAAGCCCATGAGCTCCCATCCCAATATAAATGCACACATCCTGAACATTCTTTCTATTGTCTAAATATGGAACTTCTGTTAATCATAAACACATTTTCTTCCTGTACTTTCTGGTTTTGAGAGGAAAGGCTCTATCACACATTACTTATTTATTTCTAACTGAAGCTATTCTTGCAGAAATGAAAAAGCTGATTTTTTATTGTTTTGTGATTAAAAATAAATAAGGGACATAAGCTGTCAGGATAATGATTTTCAGTCAGCATTAGGCTCTCAAAGATTCAAACTTGTGACCTTAAGATGATCAACTTGAGTTTGCTTCAGCTGGCAGCAATCTCTTGACTTTACTTCTTTATCATTTGATTGTCTTGAACTGCTTTAGTAACAGTCTATCATTTCGTATGTCCAAACATATCTTTCTTTGTAATTGAAATCTTTAAATCAAGTAAAATATTTTTTAATTCAAAATTTTACTGTGATATAAACACATTTATTTCTCCAAGGGTAACTTTCAAAATTACATTTGGAAAAACCATAAAAATCATATGCTTCTTCAGAAAGATGTAGATGAAAAGAAAAAATTTCTAGACTAACTAAAGCATGTAGAAAAAATTATGTAAATGCATTTTTTAAGTAGGACTGTGTGCATATTTCTAATGTGCTTTTCATTGGTGCATTATAGTCTCACATCACAATGGAAATCAAATTGACATTAACATACATGCACGCAGCATTTGGTGCTTCCCCTACCCTCCCCCCCAATACAGAGTACTAAGAGTGACATTGCTATATTCTCATATGTAAATATGGTCGATGGTGGAAATTCCATTAATGAACTTCATTCTTCCCCTTCCCCTCCCTTAGTTCAGTTCCCTGTCTTCACTGAGGCTTCTCCACTGTTGTCTGGAGGCCCTTTTGTATCCTCGTTGCTCCTTAGCTTGCGCATATTAGAGAAGACATGTGACCCTTCTCTTTCTGTGATTGGCTGATCTCACTTAACATTATGTTCTCCAGATCTTTCCATTTTCTTGCGAATGCTGTTATTTTGTTCTTCTTTATTGCTGAATAGAATTCCATTGTGTGTATTTCCCATAATTTTGTGATCCATTCATCTGTTGATGGACACCTAGGTTGGTTCCATAATTTGGCCACTGTGAATTGTGCTGCTATAAACATAGGTATGCATATGTTACTGTAGTTTTCTGGTTTCAATCCCTTTGGTATGATACCCAGTAGTGGTATAGCCAGGTCATATGGTGGATCCATTCCCAGTTTTCTGAGGAATCTCCACACTGTTCTCCATAGCAGTTGGACTAGTTTGCATTCCCACCAACAGTGTAGAAGAGTCCCTATTTCCCCACATCCTCACCAACATTTGTTTTTGTTTGACTTCTTAATGATTGCCATTCTAATTGAGGTTAGATGATATCTTAGAACACTGAAGAAAGAAATCAAAGAAGATCTTAGAAGATGGAAAGATCTCCCCTCCTCTTGGATAGGCAGAACGTTCAACACTAATCATTTTTATAACAATCTTAGTCACTTTCTTTTGGCCTTATACCACTTCAGCTAAGTTAACATATAATTTTTCCAACTGGACATGTCCCCTACTCAACATCTTTACATCAGTTCTTTCATTCTGGAATATCCCTCCCTGCTCCAGTTCAAGTCTTTGCTCAAATACTATGTTTTCAACAAGGCCCTCCCTAATTTTTTACCTATTTAAAATTGCATATCTCGACTATTACCTCATATTTTCATTACTACTTGCTATTTTATATTTATCTGTGTCTATATACAGCACATTATTTATCATTTCCTCTCAACTCACTAATATGTCAACTTCATGAGAAAATAAAGACAAGAATTTTTGTTTGCTTTGGCAATGGTGATACCATTTATAGGAGTTGAAAATACTTTGTTAAATTAATAAATAAATGAATGTTCAAAAAGTATAAACCTAGAACTGGGTGTGGTGGTGCACACCTGTATTCCCAGTACTTGAGAGGTTGGGGCAGTAAGATCTCAGATTTGAGGCCAGCATCAGCAATTTACCAAGACCCTCAGCAATTTAGGGAGACCCTGTTTCAAAATAAAAAGTAAAATAGGGCTGGGAGTCTAGTTCAATCCCCAGTACCACACACACACACAAAATATAGTCTAAATCTATTGGTTTGGGCAGATTTATACAGAATTAAAAACTTATTTAAATTGAAATGAGTAAGAAAATACTAATTATGATAAAAAGTAAATAATCTTATAAAAAGTAAAATCTGTAAAAACTACAGAATAGGAATGTTTATTAGTAAACCTGAAAAGACTGTAATATATTGTACATATAAATATGGGATATTTTCATGTTATTGGAAAGCAACATTACAACATCAGCTAAATTTAATAATATTCATTAAATGGACATTTTTCAGGTAATTGATTAAAGATATATTATATGTTATGCTAAATAAAATATGTAATATTTCAGAGACTTAAGGTGCTATGTTTCTAAATTTTAATAATGGACATGAATGTTTAAATTATAATGATTCTAAAACTTTTACCCATAGCGTCTGAGGGTTATATTTCATGAACTGTTTTTTTCTAAGATTTCGTTGTTTAAGTAGACGATTGTTATCTTTAAGTACAATTCAATATCATACACAGAATCCACTATTATCACTACATCATAAAATTTGCATGAAAAAAATTTTGAAAATGGTATGAAGTGATACTATTATTTTCATGATTTTACCTTGGTTTACTCCTTAAAGAAATGAAAACATTTTGTAAAAATTAAGAATTCAAATGTTTTATTTTAATGAAATTGACATTACTTTATAGAATGATTTTAAAAGATATTCAGTAAATTCATCATTTATGATTTCCGTTTGATTATTTCTCATCATTAGCTAGGCATAGGCCTGAAATGAAATACATTCTCTTCAGTCTTTGGCTGACAGGCCACTTTTATCAATTGCATCCTGTGCTTGTATGAATATATCAGTATGTAGGAACTTGACACTTCGATTGTAAGACATGGCTCCTATCACAATGGTGTCTACCTAAATCTCAGAAAATAGATGCTAAAATTGCAGTACAAACTCTGCTCCTGAGAATTCACTAGAGAGAGAATTGAATCAAGCTTTGTTCACCTTCAAGAAGTAACTTCTATCAACATTTTGGGATAGAGGACCATAAACAAAAGCATGAAACTTAGTTTTCTTGGCATCCTGATAAGGATGATAAATTAGTGCCCGTTTTTTCTTTTGGAAGAATTTAAGTTGAAGTGATTAGGTAAGAATTCTATGAGAACCAGTTCTTTTTCTAAGCAACTTAGAAATTTCTAATACTTGATTTGCCATGCTTTATTTATTTGTCATCTACTATATGCCAGGGGCTATAAAACCTTTGGGTATTAGAAATAAGACTAAGATCTGTCCCTGCCTTTAGAGAGCTCATAGACGTCAGAATATTTAAATTGATATTAGCAATTAATTTTAATAAAATTGTGTTGTCGTTTCCTCTGAGTTGGAATGTGATATATGGACATGTGCTGGAGCTACCTACTTAGTCTTGTGAGAGCTGATTATTAAATATTTTGGAATTTTGTAAAATTTTTTGGAAGCTGGTAATAGGCTGTAGTGGGAGCATTTGCAGCCTGTAAGTTGTTACAAGCTAAAATGTAGCCCTCTATTTTTCTCCTCCAAATGATTTACCAGCACATCACTAGGCATATATGCTGGACCTTCAACTGGTGGCCCAGTTAGGATAACTCTGGCATATATTCCAATGAATGTCCTTTTATAATTTTTATAATTTTATAGATAATACTGTATGCATTTTCACATACAATGTGGTTTTTCAAGGCACATATACCTTGTGGAATGGTTAACTCTAGCTAATTAAAATATATTACTTCTCACAGTCAAGATATTCTTAAAATATTTTTTCAATATTAATTTAGTGGAGCCATTGAGTGGTAGGTATGAATCGAATGGAAAATAAAAAATGTTTTTGACAACCTGAAAGTTTAATATATTAAAAAATGTGGAAGTTTCTCAGACATTCTTACTGCACTACAAGATTTGAAAAGGAATGCTGCTGGCCGGGCGTGGTGGCGCACGCTTGTAATCCCAGTACTTTGGGAGGCGGAGACCGGAGGATCCGGGTTCATGGCCAGCCTCAGCTCTCTCTCTCTCTCTCTCTCTCTCCCTGTCTCTCTCTCCCTCTCTACTTAGTGAGGCCCTCCACAACTTCGTGAGACCCGGTTTCAAAATAAAGTATAAAAAAATAGGGCGGAGGGCAAAGCGCGGAGGTAGAACGCCCCTGGGTTCAATCCCCGGTACCACCAAAAAAAAAAAAAAGAAAAGGAATGCTGCTAACTATATCAATCTCCTTATAAGCAGTTTAACAAATCCCATGGGATCTAAAACAGCATAACAAATTATTCCTTCCAATTCTATGATTTCCTCTCAGAGCAGAGCTCTGGATGTGGATTTATCTCCATATATTACATGTCTGATCACATATGTCAGGACCAGTGACATATCAACTCCGTTATAGAAGTGATCACCAGAGGCTGCCAAATTGACGCTCAGCTTCATCATACCTATTAGGATACACTTGGCGTGGGCAGTAGGTTTTGTGTCCTCTGTGTTGAAAATGTATTAGCTTTTGGAAATCTTTTTTAGCTGATAAAAATTCCAAGAGTTCAGTTTTCCTGTGTCTCCACTTTAGGGTTGTCAGATAAAATGTAATAAAATATTATTCATTGTTTATCTGCAATTAAAATGTAACTGGGCATACTGTATTTTTATTTTCTAAATAGGACAACTCTGTTCCTCTCTAAATTTCAGTCTGACCCCCAGATAGGCCATACAATTTTGGAAAGCTTATAAGCTTTTCAGATTTATAATGGAAGGCAGTGGAGGAGATCACATTTTAATCTGATGGTTCTCTGTAGAAAGTTGCAGAGGCTTACAGGCTCACCTCTACAATCTTATTTAAGAATATGTTTCTAGTATACTTTAAGCTTGGAAAGAGGAGAAATCCATTTCAAATTGGAAAACATAACAGTTTTTCTCAGCGAGAAAGTATATCACACTCTCTCTAAAAACAAACAAACAAACAAAAACCCCACAAAAATGAAGAATGAAATAACTCAAACCTATAGACATGCTTTATTAAGAAGGGCGATCTCTAAGTCATAGTGTGTGATTTTAAAATTAAAGCCTATATGAGATCCCAATGTAATTCCTTTGAGATTCTAAAATGTGAGTCTTGGTTTATTAACATTAAGCTCTTATTTCAGCATCTGCAATACTATTCCATGGAGTCGGTATTTTGTAATGAGTAGATTGCAGTGTAGGCTTCATCTATCTCAGTTTGAATTTTATCCTCCTTTCCCATCCACTATGTGACTTTGTACAAGTTACTTAATTTTCTGGGTCACAGTTTCATCAACTGTAAAATAAAAGTGAGCCAAGCAACTTACTCATAGAATTGTAATAAGAAATTAATGTGTATAAAAATAGAACATTGTCTTGCGTAAGCTATATACTCAATATGCATCAGATCTTACCATCATCACTGTTACCTGATAATGGAAAAATAGGCACCAAGAAACTAACTATGAAAAACTGTGGAAAATATTTAATAAAAAGTAAATATAAATGTTTACTATGTTAAAATGTAGTATATGATTTTCGTGGTTTATGTTGGTGTTATGGCTCAGATCAGGCATGCATAGTCTACAGACTCAAGTCCTGAAGGCTGGGTCCCCAGTGCCC
>PVJS01015951.1:23094-38261 GCA_004027185.1 Glis glis
TCTCCTCTCCTTTCTCCATCCATGTTACCATGAACTGAGCAGCTGTGCTCCGCCAGGACCATCTCCCATGATATTCTGCCTCACCCGAGGCCTGTAGGTCAGTGGAGACAGCTGACTGTGGAATAAAACTTCTGAAACTATGAGGCAAAATAAATATTTCCTCCTCCAAGTTGTTTTCCTTAGATATTCATCACAACAACTAAAAGCTGATTAACAGTTAGTATTTATATGGTGAGTCTATGGAATAAACTAGGGAGTTGGGTGAAAAATGTTCCCACCATCTGGCCCTGACACCCTTCATGGAGGTTTGTGCTAATTTCCATTCACTAATTTCTTCTTCCCATATTATGCTCTCCCTCTTCTCCAATGCTTTTGCATTGGATTGCAATATGTTTTGGGGGAGCCAAAAGAGCAGTTTTTATATTAAGAATTTTATTCTTGAGTCAATTTTTAAAATTGGGTGAAATATCTTGACAGATCAACATAGACTTTTGGCTTTAATAATATATTCATAGAAGAAATGGTTAAAAAGTATGCAGTATTAACTCATATTAACACTTTTGCTTACCAAAAATAAATATCAAGTACTATCAATCAATGCATAAATCATAAATTGATTTAAAGTAAAATAGAGGTTTTTTCAATGCACATTTAAAAGTCATTGTTACTTCCAAGGAATAGCTTTATACAAATGAGGATGTACTTTTTGCTCACTGATAATTTTCTGACTTAAGCTAGTATCCATTTTCTTCATTTCCATCAGTGCATATACATAGCATACAAGCAAATGTGATAATTTCTAACAGATCATCAGTACTATAGCTTCTTAAACAACAATAATAACCACAGTGATGCTCTTACATGGCATATTTATAAGAAGAGGTCAGCTCATTTAAAGTCCTCCTCTTTTTGTGATCAGTAAGGATATTTCCCCATCTGTTGTGGGAAATGACAACCATTGTCTTAATCATTTTTTCTTTTTTCTTTTTGGAGTGCTGGGGACAAACCCAGGTCCTAGTATATGCTAGATAAGCTCTCTACTACTAAGTTATTCCTCCAGCTCAGTTTTAAACTTTTAATTCCTAAAGATTGAGTTGCCCCCAAATAATGATTCACTAACAAATTATTTTTAAAAGGAAAGAAAGAGGAAGAGGGAAAGGAAGAATAAAAGAAAGAAGGAAAAAAGAAAGAATTAATCAATAAGAAAGAAAGGGGAAGAAAGAAGGAGAAAGGAAGAGAAAGATTAATTCTAAATAAAAATTGAATGGACTTGTTATTGAAAATAAAGTCCACTATTGTTTTTAATGAATTATCTCAAGTCAATAATCCGGTTTGTGCTAGTTTCCATTCACTAATTGTGCTAGTTTCCATTCACTAATTTCTTCTTCCCACATTATCCTCTCCCTCTTTCTCCAACCTCATATTTTTCTGTACAAGTTGAACAGCTTTGATGATTTTATTTTTACTAATTCTGTTGCATATTCCATGCTATAAACAGCTGAGTCAGACCAAACTAACTTACGTTCTTTAGAGTGAAAATGTGAAGATGGCCTTTTTTTCTAAAACATGGAAGCCCGTAAGATTATCATCATCTTTAGGCTTGTCATTTTGCTACTCATTTTCTCTTTATTTTAACAATAGCTTTGGATTGTGTTTGACCTGATCTTTTTAGTTGCTCGGTTTTGCAAAGAATTTGTTGCCTGGGTTTACAGGAGACATGATGATAGGGTTTAGCTTTTCTAACTTCAAAGAACTCCTTGTATTGTTTTCATATAGTTTGTATACATATTATATATATATATATGAAATTAATACATAAGCATATATATGTGAATTCAATATGAAGCATATATATCTATATACGAATTGAATATATAAACATATATATCAATGCATACCTATGAATATATGAGCATATGTATATATTGCATATATGTGTGTGAACTGAACACACACACACACACACACACACACACACTTCCCAGCAGGTTATCCTCACGGTGGGTTTTTGTTTTTGTTTTTTGTTTTTTGTTTTTGCACGGTACTGGTGATTGAACCCTGGGCCATTCTACCTCCTAGCTACACCCCTAGCCCTGTTTTTTATTATTTATTTTGAAACAGGGTCTCACTAAGTTGCGGAGGGCCTCACTAAGTAGCTGAGGCTGGCTGGGAACCCGGATCCTCCGGTCTCAGCCTCCCAAGTTCTGGGATTGCAAACGTGCACCACCATGCCCAGCTCCCTCATGGTGGGTTTTTGTCCTGATGTCTACTGGTAACATTTTATAATAGGGTTTCTGAAGATACAATCTAGTTAAGGTGAGGTCATATTGGATACGAATGGACCCTAAATCAAATGACTGTTGTATTTAAAGGAGAAAATAGAGGGAGATTGAGACAGACAGTGACAGAGGGAAAAATAGATATGCGAAGGTGGATGAGTAAGCCAGAAGCCAAGAAGTATCAGGATTGCTGTAAACCACCAGAGGCTAGGAAGGGACAAGGCAAGGAAGGATTCTTTGGTAAAACTTTTGGAGAGAGTGTGAACTTGACTTCAGGTTTTCACCTCCAGAGGAGTTCTGCGAGAATAAATTTCTGGTGTTTCAAGCCATGCAATTTGTGGCAGTTTGTTACAGCAACCCTAGAAAACTCATACAGAATCTCTGCACATTTGAATCTCATCTTTGACTTCTTATTATAAAAATGCTATAATCAAGAAAAAAATCAATTTCACTTTGATATTATTACTACTTTAATCAGGAGAGTGCATGTTATATAACATAAAAACTGAAAGAGCATTTATTATACTTCTTGGATACTGGTTACTTGTTAAAATCTATACTAAACACTCTACATGGATTATTTCATTTACTATTCACAGCAACCTTGCCAGGCACTAATTATTATCACCTCCCCCTCTTATGAAGTTATCAAAAAAAGAAGGATTTGTTTTCCTTTTTAAAGCTACTTGAATAACATTCATTAAATCTTAGTTTGACTAACATTAAGTCAGAGTTTTTACACATCTTTTGGGTACTGGGTACTTCCTTTTCTTTGCAGTAGGTATTCAAAGATTATTAGAAAGCAAACAGGCATTATTATTAATTATGCTTAAGGGTTTAAAAATAACATTTTACACAAATAAGTATTTTCCTATAACTACAAGATCTGAAAGAGGGGTGAAGGCTTCTGGACTTGTGTCAACTTGTCTTAGTCCCTCCCACACCCTGCCTGCTCCAAACTGCTCCTCTACAGCCCATGGTAACAGAGCTTTACAAAACACAGGTTTAAAGCCAACATTGCAGGTAGGCGTGATGGTGCACTCCTGTAGTCCAAGCACATGGGAGGCTGAGATGGAAGGATTGAAGGATTGAGGTCAGCCTCAGCAATTTAACAAGACCCTCAGCGACTTGGTGAGACCCTGTTTCAATTAAAACAAAAAGGCTAGGCGTGTAGCTTGGTAGTAGAATGTTCCTCCGTCCAATTCCCAGTAACAAAAACAAAACAAAAACAAGAACAACAAATGACATCCTCATTTTACTGATAAGAGAAATGAGACTCAGAGAGACAAAGGGCCTTGCCCACAAACACTGCCTCAAATCCTGACAGAACTGAGATCAACAGAAGTCCCGCCGAGAAGGAGAAGCGGAGTCAACACTCTTCACAGCATAATTAATAGGGGCCATCTGGGCTTCATTTTTTATTCCTCGTAGATAAAATAGGAAGCCCAGGCATTACTAAGCAAACCACCCCACAGCTGCAGGCAGAACCAGGAACAGCTGTAAGCAATGTGCATTTAATGAAATAATACAGATGTTCTACATTATAAACATTGCTGAAATATTAAATGCCATTTTACATAAACATGAGTGGGAAAGGTGATAGTTGACAGTGATAGAGAATGTGTATGCCTTGGCTGTATATAAAACACATCATCTCCCATGCATTACTTACTAGACTTTATAAAATACAGATTTCTTGAGTTTAACAAGACTGTAATGAATTTGAATTAACTGCTAAAGTTTTCTTTTACTTTGTTTTCTCTTTCATCTAATCATGGGAAAATTAATTGATCTTAGGTGAACATGACAAATATTTCTGATTACATTTTTGTCAAAACTCCTAACTATGTAAAGCTTTTTAATCCTGGTTTTCTAACAGTTTAGCTCCCCTAAGGCACATCAAGTTCTCCTACCATCAATTGGTTGTAAATGTTGTGAACTTTCACATGATAAAAAGGTGATAGCTGGAATGAATTGTCCCTAACTTGTACCCTTGAATGTCAGAATATCTCTTGTCATATTTCCTGGAAATAAATTATTAGGTTGATGAATTGCCAGGAAAGGGTTAAAGCTAGACTTTGAAGATTTTAAAAGAGACCAAAATAATCACGGTAGATTGAGATATATGTTAAAATATAAATGAACTTTAATGTTATCGGTATGCCAAGCAATCAGTTCACAACAAGCAATCATTGACTGAGCTTCTAAGTCACTGATGTATACATGAAGCATTTGCAAATTTTTCTACACATCCCTGAATTCTTCTGCCCAGATAATTCAAATAACTCTCTGGTAATCTAATAGGAGAGAAAGGCCACTAAACTCATGTGCACTAATTGCTTGCACATCAAGCTGTGGATAAGCCTGAAAAAACTTGAAGTCATGGTACAGAAATCAGGGCCACTGTTACACTGTTACACTGTTACACTGTTGATATTACTCACAGATTTTACCAATATTACTCTTAAAGATTGTTCCAGATCATAATTAGAGACTATGTGTATTGAAAAATACACATTTCTTTTTCTTAAAAATCTTACACCAAAGCTCCCATTACTCAGATCAATGTTCTAAAGTCCTGCTTTAAGTAGGGGCAGCCCTGTCTTGATTCTGAACGCAGAGCCCTGCCTGCTCTGATGGCATATTAGAAGCGTCTGTATAAGCCAATGGGCTCTACACAATGGTTTTTACAAAACCATTGTCCTTGGTGCCCGGGGTGCAGTTAGACATACAAATTTAAGAGGAAAACTTGAAGGAGAGTGATTATTTTTGTGACTGTAGAGTAAGCAAAGATTTAATAAACTGGGCACAAAACTCACTAACCATAAATTTAAAAAGGTGAGTTGGACTACATTAAAATTAACAACTTCTATAATCAAAACTACTATTAACAGTATGTAAAATTACACATAGAGTTACAGAAAATTCTTCATATATATATATATATATATATATATATATATATGTAAAGTTATTTATATCCAGAATATATGAGGGAATCCTAAAAAATGAGAAAAAGATTAACACCAATAACAAAAATGGGCAGACAAATTTAAGACATTGTAATGAAATATCCAAATGGCCAATAAAGATAGCAAAAAGTGTCCAATTTTACTGGTGATTAAGAAATTCAAAACAATATTGCTAATGTGATACTACTAGACTGGCTAAAAAGGAAGAAGAAAAAATAGAAAATGTCAACTGTAATAAAGATGTGTAGCCAGTAAAATTTTCTTACATTGTTGTGGGTGTGTAAATTATTACAATGCCTCAGGACAGAAATTAAGCAGCATTTACCAATGCCAAATTGCAATTCCATCCCTAGATACATTCCAGAACAAATAGATATATGCTTAACAGAAGACATGAGGTATATTGTTTATAGCACTACTATTAATAATTGTCTCAAAGTAGATATTACACAGGTGCCCAGAAAGAGAAGAATGAATAAACTATATATTATATTGGCACAATAGACTATTCGTTGATGAGAATCAATGACCTACAACTACACATAGCAGTATGCGTCAAAGTCATATGCTAAAACAGGCATAATATATAGTTTAACTATAAAGATGAAAGAAGTCAGGTAAAACTAATGTATGCTCTTAGAGATAAGTATAAAGAGGAACTTAAGGAGATAGTAGTTGCTAGAAGGGATAATTAAAGTAGCATCTAGAGCTCTACTAATGTTTTGCCTCATATTTTGGCTCCTGATTATAGGTGTGTTTATTTTGTATAAAGTTAATCAATCTGACACACACTATTTTCACTTTCATTATATAATAATGTATGTATATATAACTCCTGCTCTTCACTCTACCTCTTTTTTTTTTCTGACATATCTTGTCCATCCTGGGAACCTTGTTCCTGTTTCTCATTTGTTGCAGAAAATCAAGCCTGTTGCCTAGAGCTTTTCCCATCCTATAGTTTCTTTCTTTCTTTCTTTCTTTCTTTCTTTCTTTCTTTCTTTCTTTCTTTCTTTCTCTATCTCTGTGATAGTCAGTCTAGGTTGTCAACTTGACCTGATCATGACACACCCAAGATTATGTGATTTTGGGTGTGTAACAGCAGATTAAACAGAAAGCCCTGCCCTGAATGTAGGCAGCAGGATTCTGATAGGTGTGGACTTAGATAAAAGAGGGAGAAGCCGCGTAGAGTGCGTGCGACTCTTTCTGAGGAAAACGCATCTGCTCTCGCCTGAGATCATCAGCCGCCGGCTTCACCTTTCTCTGAAGAGCTTCTTGATCTTCTCGGCCTTCAGCTCTTGGAACTGAAACTTCCTGATCTTCACGTCTTGGACTGGGACTGAATTGGTGGTTGCTCCGATCCTAAGACTCCAGCTCTTAGACCGTTCGACCAGCTACTGGTTCCTCTGACTCTCCACGTGCAGTCAGAACCTGGGACTACAATGCTTCAAACTGTAAGCCCATCTGATAAATCCCTTTTTTCAAATATACTCATTCTGTGTATTCTGTTAATCTAGAGAACCCTGTCCAATAAAATCTCTCTCTCTCCCTTCCTTCCTTCCTTCCTTCCTTCCTTCCTTCCTTCCTTCCTTCCTTTCTTCCCTTCCCTTCCCTTCCCTTCCCTTCCCTTTCTTTCTTTCTTCACCTGGAGCTGAATCCTGCTTCTAATAAACCTTGTACCTCACTCTGAGGGCCTTCCCTCACAAGATATAAATAGTTGAGATTAAGCCCTTCAGTCTTGACAATTTCTGCTGGATATGTGGGTAGTGAGATATACACCACTCATGGGTTTTCTATTTTCTTTCAAGATTTAATCATTTGGGTTATTAATTTCCTCTAGAAAACTAATCTTTATTTTTCTTCTCTTTCTTCACTTTCTTCCTTTACTCATTTGTTGAGACCAATGCTTTCTATGTTGCCCAGGCTGTTCTTCAACTTCTGGGCTCAAGCAATCCTCCCACCTCAGCTTCTGGAATAGCAGGGACTATACAGGTCCCACTACCACATCCAGCTATGCTTATTTCCTGAGGAGTTAATTTTAGTCCTAAATAAGCTGTCTGTAGGATATTCACTTATTTCCTGATGAGTTCATTTTAGTCTTAAATAATCCATCTGTAGGATATTACTTCTTTTCCCTTTCTGCATACCCTCAAATTCATCTTTCATATCTCAAACTCCTATGAAAAGAACCTGGTCAGTCTAGATATATTATGTCTGAAAAGTTGTCTAGTTAGGGTAGGTCTGGAATTTAAACTGTAGGGTAGCTATAACTGACCCCTATGTTATTAGCTGCGTGTAGTGGTGCGTACTTCTAATCCCAGTATTTGGGAGGCTGAGACAGGAGGATCACAAGTTTGAGCCAGTCTCATCAACTTAGTGAGACCCTATTTCAAAATAAAAATTAAAATAGGGCTGGGGATGTAGCTCAGAAGTAGAATGTCCCTGGGTTCAAACCCCAGTATCTAAATAAATAAATAAATTATGAATAAATAAATAAAGATTAGCTGATAAATAAAATGCTACATATTTATGGAATACCATGACATGTATGTGTGTATGTGTGTATATATCTATACACACACACACACACACACACACACACACACATGCATACATTGCGTCATAATGGTCAAATCAGTGCAAACATATCTATCTCCTTAAATTTTTATTTTTTTATGGTGGAAACTTTAAAAATCCTTTATTCTGGCTCTTAAAAAATACAGCACATTATCATTTTCTATAGTCAGCCTACTGTGGAATAGAACACCACAGCTTCTTTCTCCCATTCAACTATAACTTAGTACCTATTAACCAATTTCTCCTTTTTCCTACCGCTCCTCTACTTTCCCCAGGATTTGGTACCCACCATTCTATTCTCAACTTCTATGAGATCAACTTTTTTAGATTCTACATATAAGTGAGATTACACAGTACTTGTCTTTCTGTGCCTGGGCTTATTTCACTTTACATAATGACCTCTGCTTTCATACATGTTTTCATAAGTGACAAAATTTCATCCTTTAAAAGAAAAAAGAATCCATATCTTCAATGATGTAACATTTAAAACTAGATGAAAAATATTTAAAGATAATGTAAAGTTAGAATGGGAATATTTTTCCTTTGACAGCATGAAAAGTAAATATATATAAGAACAAAATTTCAAAATCATAAGGGAATTTCTCTGATAAGTCATCTTTCGTAGTTCACCACATTTCCATTTTACAAGCACTGAACAGGTTGAAAAGGTAGTTAGGATAAAGGAAACTTTATTTATCTGGTTACTTTGTCAAACATGCTTTATTAGAGTCTAATTCCTCAAACTATCACTGACATGTGGGTTAGATCCCATAACATTTTCAGACATTAAAAAAAAATTGTTTTTAGGAATAAAAATTTAAGAGAAATCTTGTCTTCGTGTTTATTTCTAGTCTTCTCTTTGAACCTCAGTTCAAGTTTGATCTGCTTTTCCAGGACAAGCAGTAGGGAAGGGTGTTGTGGTCTATTTTGGAACCTCTTTGTTCCATTTACTTCCTTTTCTCAGCCCCTCACCTCCAGTCTCTGACTCACGCAGAGCTGAACTCTTAAATTGTCATGAAAAGAATAAGGGCAAATATCTCTCTGCTTAGCTGATAACTGGTGTTTCAATATTAGTTGATGAAATCACTTTTTCAAAGCAGATATTCTAATTCTTGTCCTTTGTCTGTTAGTGAGTTCTTTTGAAACCCCCCCGACTTTCAGTGTCCCCTGATATAGACATATATTCTTTAACAAACTTTCTGTTAGTCAACCTACAGCTGTCCCCCTATAGTAGAAGTTCATACAGATTCTTTCTGCTGGGATCCTTTTTGTTCTTATAGGCATTCCTTTCTGGGAGTGCCCTTTTAATGTCAGCTGGGTCACTGTTATGTATGGGAAAGGGTGGGTAGCAGGGTGGGACCTGAAGGGAAACACACCAAGACCTGTGTGCATGCTTGTTTGTATGAGTTTGAACCTCACTAAGATGTATTCATACACTGTACCAATAAAAGAGTAAAAAAGTAAGTCAGTTGTGGCTCCCTCGTGGTATCTACTTAGAACACTAAAATAGTCTTACCCCCCAAATCCCAGGAACGCTGCTCACTTACATTGTTGTCCTCTCTTTGATGGCTGCCCAAGGCAGCCTCTGATCCTCAAACTATTCTAGACAAAAGTTATGACAGGGTGCTAAGCCCGACCTCCAGTCCATATATATAAAGTTCTCTCAAGAGCCCTCTTGACTTGTACACTGATGGCCTCCCTGGTAAGGCCGAAGAGTTCAATAGCTCAGTTAACCTCTTCTCAAGTGGTAAGACCCGAGTTGGCACCCTAGCAAGCATCCACAACTTCTGGACCTGTTCTCTGATCCTTCCTCCACTTGCCTTAGGTGTGACAGCAGGAGGAGGAAACTCCCCATACTCCAATGGAGATGAAGGAGAAATGCTACAGCCTCCTATACTCCCACAAGTTACTCAGCAACGGCACCCTTCCCCTCCCTCCTCACACTGTCAATAAATCCTTGCCTTGCTTGATATACTTTGAATATTTATGTTAGTTGCTGAACCTGCTTGTTTTGTCCTTAGTAAGTCTGACATTTATGTGTAGCTCTGCTAGTTTTCTTCACTTATACCTCATTGACATCAGTCTTGAGGATTTAATGCAATGCTAAAAGTCCCAATTGAAATATTATTATGTATCTAATACTTTACATGCATATGTAGGTCATATTTTCCCATTAGCCTCTATACCAATCTATGATTTTATTGACCAGTACAATCTAAAAGGAATAGAAGGCAAGCTACCTGTATAGTTTTACATTTTTCTGGAACCTCTGTTTAAAAAAATTAAAAAGAAACATGTAACATTAATTTTATAGATAATATTTAATTCTACACATTGATAATATTTCAACATTTGATTCATCTAAAATATTAATAGTATTTTTCTGTTATTTTTATTTTGTCTTTAAAGTCTGGTGGGTATTTCACTGTTATAGCACCCTTAAATTCTTAGTTGCTTTATTTCAAGTGTCCAATATCTTCATACCCAAGTGGCTGCTGTATTGAACAGTGCAGCTATGAGCGATTACTCCTTCGGGAAAGCTGTGTCTTATTCGTCTCTTCATGCATGTATCACATGTAAGGATATTGGTAAATGTAGGATGAATAAATATGTGATTAAACTTATGGGAACCTGAAAAGAAAAGGTAAAATATATGTCAATGTGAAGAAAGTCACAATCAAGTTTATTCAAGAGTTTGAAGTTTTAAGCATAAATATGATGAAAGAAGAGAAATATTTAAACTACCTATTAAAATAATGAAGCATAAGATGAAAGAATAAGGTTGACTGGAGAATTGTTTAGTGAAATCCAGAGGAGTTTGCTTTTCCTTAAAACATTATTTAGAATTTGATTTTAGCCACTTAATTTGTGTGTGTGTGTGTGTGTGTGTGTGTGTGTGTGTGTGTGTGTGTGTGTGTTTTACTGGGAATTGAATTGAATCCAGGGGCATTCTACTTCTGAGCTAACCTTCCAGCCCTTTTATGTTTTGTTTTGAAACAGGGTCTCACTAGATTGCTGAGAGTCTTGCTATGTTACTGAGACTGTTTTCGAACCTGAGATCATCCTGTCTCAGCCTCCCAAGTACTGTGATTACAGGCTTGCACCACCATGCCCAAATCATTTAAATATTTTTTAAAGATCAAACTGGTAGAATTGCGGGGCCCTTTACTCGGTGCCATGAAAGGGCCTGGTGGACTGGCAGAAGCCTGCTCTGGAGTACCGGGCCTCTCCCACGTGGCAGTAATTCAGCATATTAATGGCAAAGATGGCGCTGGCGAATTCCTCAGGGGGAGGTCCCGCAGGTAGTCCCGGAGGTAGCCTCAGGAGGGTTGTGATAGGTAGTTACCTCCTTCCGTACTCACAGACGACAGGCGCCTCTACCTATGATAGATCCCAGGAGAGCGTGGTGCCACACCCTACTAATTGCGAACTTCCTGTACTGCCTCTACTATAAAAGAGAGATGTGGCTTTCTACTAAACGAGTTCTTGCTAGACTTGACTCCTGGTTAGAGAGGTATGGTTATTTCTCCAACCGTCCGACGTCTGTTCCCCCATCAGCTTCGCATCTCTCTCTCTCGGGCTGGCCCCGGGAGACCGATGCCCCCGACAGAATATCCTAGTAGTCCCTCTAATATGGATTAGATTTTCGGTTCTGATTCTGGGTCATCCAGTCCTGAGGCCATTTATGCACTATTCCTCTTCTAACTCTAGGTTAGATAACTACGAGAAAAAAAATTCAATGCTGTAAGTTAGTAAGTTGTGACCCAAAATAATAAGCCTACAAGAAACATTTATTAAAGGTATTTTGGTAAGAAGAGACACAGTGAAATCATGTTCTAAATTTAATTCATTCACTTTATAATCCATACATTTAGAATCAGATTATACTCAGCCTATAACCATAGTGGTATATATTATTAATCTAGAAAGAGGGATATACTTACCTTTCCTCTCTTTCATTCAAAGTTTAATGCCTACTTGATATTTTCTACATAATTGATTAAACATAAAACAATTTTTGGCTCAGGATGCCTTGGTTGAATGTCTAGAAAGTCCAGTAGGTAGTAAGAGATAGCAAAAATATAAGGGAAAAATCACTAAAACCTTATCAAAGGAATAAAATAAAAATGAACAACTACTTTCCATCTCCAATTATAATTTCAAGAACAATCTCCAGACAAAAAAAAATAATGTTTTATTTACTTATTTATTTATTTATTTATTTAATTAATTTATTTATTTATTTATTTTTGCGTGGTACTAGGGATTGAACCCAGGGGCATTCTACCTCCGAGCTACATCCCCCAGCCCTATTTTTTGTTCTTTATTTTTTTGAAACATGGTCTCACTAAGTTGCAGAGGGCCTCACTAAGTAGCTGAAACTGGCCACGAACCTGGATCCCCGGGTCTAAGCTTCCCAAGTACTGGGGTTACAAGCATGTGCCACCACGCCCGGCTTAAAAAAGTAATATATTAAATGTTTCATGCTTTATTGACAATGAGTTCAGGATTTATACTGCTAGATCTCTAATGAAATCAGGGTTAAGAAAACATTGCTCCTCTCATTAGAGGGGCTACATGTGGGATTTGTTTGTAATATTCCAGCTTTTAAAAGGTTGTTTGGCTATAAGATGTAAGTTTCAGTGATACTTCTCAAAGATATTCAAATAAATCATTGCTTTAATCAAGGGTATCATGAAAAACAATGCAAGTAATTACTTCCCTGACTCTATGATACTTTCATATACTGTTAAAGAATCATAATGTCATATTTTAGGATTGAATTTTAGTTTATTATGTCTGTTTGATAAATTAAGAAATTGGCATCTTATTAAAATAAAAGATGTATGTTTTAACTCTTAACCTATCTCACGTCTTTATCAAGTGATACATTTTTATACAAAGAAAAATATAAAATGTGAAATCAAATATTAAATTCAGTAGACAGTAGAAATGATGGAAAGCTTCTCTTCCATGTAAATTGCAATAGTCTCATTTATCTCCTGCAGCCCCTCCCCCATGAAGAAGTAATTTAGCAGATACAATTTAGTTCTCTAAAAGCAATTTTTAGATTCTAAGTTTCTCTGACCAGAACATATTGTTGTAGAAAACAAAAGCAATTCTAAAGCCCTAGGCTAGAGCAGGATTAAGGTTCTTAAGAATGAGAGAGCTCTGTAATATTTTTGGCATTTGAGAATTTTCCAGACATTGCGTTGACGTTAGGTGAAAGAATAGAGTGGTTTTCTTTTAAAATTTTTAGTGCTTTAAAGATATACTGAAGTAAACTTCAAACACTAAGTGGAACATATGTAGTAAAGAGTGACACTTAGTTTTCCAGCCTTAGGTCAAACCACCTGCATTGTAAGACACTAGCACAACTCTTCTAGCTAAAGTATCTAAAAAGGCAACTTCTGAGGTACTGCACTGTTTTCATTTCTTTGTCCTAGTTTGCATGATTGTTTCAACAACTGCAATGCATTCTTATGCTCCTTGACCTGGAGTTAGGGAAAGGAGGCAAGACACACTCTCACATGTTTTAAGTCAACCATGAGTATGACCCAAATCCTTCCCATATGCCTCAGTATTCTCCATATGGCATTTATGTCAAAAAGTTGCTAGTAGGAAAAAATTTTAAAACAAAACTTTTTTATCCCTTCACTGTAAGCCTCATTATCTATTTCATGTCAATTGAAAAAAACTGCAATTTTTCTTAGTTCTCCAAATGTCTTTCACTTGCATCTTTACCTATGTTTCTCTGACTATGTATGAAATGTGAATTCTCTTGAAGAATATAATTATTACTCTAGTCAAAACCTTCTGATGGCGTCTCTTTGTTTTACTGACCATGACTGAACTCTTCAGCTTGATATGGAAGTCTTTCTTTACCTTACCAAACAATTACTCTTCCATTTTTTATGCATTGTCCTCAAACATATTCTGTGCTTTCCCAGTAAATTTGTTTCTATCCATGTTCCATGCAACCTCTATTCTTTCCCTTTAAAAATGGTTTTACTCTGTTTGCAACAAAAATTGCAAATACATCCCAAATCATACAAACCGAATCATAAAATCATACCATTATAAACCACAGTAAAAAGAAATAGCATGGTTAAAATTAGCTACACATTTTCTAATATTTTTATCTAAGTATTTTTAATGAGAGTGTTATATAGTTAAATAAAGCAAAAAACATATCACCTATATAGAGAGACACATAATCACACTCTTCATAAATATACCATTTTATTTGATGCCATAGTTATTAGAACAATGCCCATATTATTTTTAAAGGCAGCTGTTATGTTAGTGTTGAAAACGCTCAAACAAATGGCACAACAATAATTCCCAGCTCCTGTCTTCACATAAAATTAATATCAACAACTATCCAGGCAAAAACATGCCTTCATTAGAGCAAAGAAAACAAGGTAAAAGAAAAATGGATTGAAGGAAGGAGCCCTCTTCCAATGCTAGACAGCAAAATGTGGGGAAAAAATACCCTTTCTTGGGGGAAAAAGAGGGACGTGACCACTAGAATTTGCTTTAGAACCCAATAGCAGGTAAATGGCATTCCTTTGTATCTGAGCCTATTCCTGAACTGAGCAGAAAAAGGCAATATCCTTTTTCACTACTGTGGAAGATTTTAAAGCCAGTATGATTTATGCTTACAAACTCTAACTATGGTGTTAAATATACCTTTTCTTTCAAGCTTGGACTTAATTCACATTTGAAAATTTAGATTTATAGAGGTTAAGTAAATTAGCCTGCCTTTTAATCTTCAAAATGCAATAATGCTTCTTACCTAATATCATTAAAAGGGTTAGCATGAAGTTATGCTTTCTCAGAGTAGCATACACTTTTTTTAATTTGTCTTGTTTTAATGTAATTGTAATAAAATTTAAGTTAATCCACAGAAAATGATAGCTAGAAAGAAAATGCATTAGAGAAATGTAGAATTCATTAACATTGCTTAATTAAAGAGGCATTTAACAGAATGCCTTCTTTGTGCCTAGAATCACTCTAAGGCTGAGAGGGGTACAGTCCTGATTATCTGAAATTTGTAATCTAAATGGAGAAATAAGATATGGAAAGATTAAATGAATTTACCAGGCAATCACACACGTATATTTTATGTTATATATTTGTGATACTGGGGATTGAGCTGAGGGCCTAATGCATGCTAGGCAAGTGCTCTGCCAGTGAGCTGTACCCACAGTCTTTTCTAATTTTATTTTATTTTATTTTATTTTTTATGTTTTTATTGGTGCATTGTAGTCTTACATCACAGTGAGTATCAGTTTGGTGTTAACATACATGCACACAGCTCTTGGCGTCCCTCCCCCCC
>PVJS01015952.1:0-31606 GCA_004027185.1 Glis glis
TGTGTGTGTGTGTGTGTGTGTGTGTGTGTGTGTGTGTGTGTTCCTGCAGAACTACATTTCTCCATATTCTCTATGTGGCCACACATTACTAATCCTTTCAATCATTGTTCAAGTTTTGCAGTTTTCCATGATGATTTTTTTTTTCAGTACTGGGGATTGAACCCAGGGGCATTCTACCTCCGAGCTCCACCCCAGCCCAATTGTTTATTCTTTAGTTTGAAACAGGGTCTCACTAAGTTGCAGAGAGTCTCACTAAGTAGCTGAGGCTGGCTGCGAACCCAGATCCTCCAGTCTCAGCCTCCCACGTACTGAGATTACAAGCGTGCACCTCCACGCCCAGGTCCATGATGATTTTTGTACCTTAAAGCACATTGCATATATCCTGGTTACTTAAAATGTGCTTGAGGCATTTTAAGCAGCAGTATCACTCGGGAGCTTTTAAAAAGTGCAAATGATTCAGATACACTAAATCAGAATAACATTTTAGAAGGTCTGCAGATGATTTGTATATGTATTGGTGTTTAAGAAGCATTAGAATATATCACTATTTATATTATATTTTAAAGATTTCTGTACATAGAATGCCTTCAATACTTTCATGTGCAATTTAATTAAAATATTATACATATAATATATAATTATATCAGTGCTGCTCAACATAATATTTATTCAATAAGCATTTCATAAATAAGTGACAGTGATTTGAAAAGTATATGTAACAAAACTACTGTAAAGAAATGTAAGTTTCGAATGCTGATCATGAAATACAACAAATAGAAACCTAATAATAATATTCTACCACTTAAAATTTTCAAAACAACTAGTAGTGACATTATTTTTCTAACATTGCTGGTGCATAGATTATAACATCACATGGAAACCTCATAATTATGTAATTTCTATTTGTCAATTTAAAAATAATTATATTGATCCTGATATACTTATCTAACTGGGAGAATGGAATTATTACCTTAACTTTTCCAAGACGGAAATTGAGAAATGCAAACTCTTTGCTAAGAGTATGATTTAGTCGTAATGAAGCTGATTATTTCAGTTTTCCTTTCTTTGGACTGGAAGACATCAGTAAAAGACTCATACCTCAGAAATTGTAACCATCTTGTTCTCAATTCTGAAAAAGGAAACTCAGTTCAACTCTGAAAAATAAATGACTTACTTCGTTGAGAAAGAGACAACTTTTAAATTATGCAGAAGTTGGGAAATTAATTTTCTTTCTTCTAATCGTGTATTAAATTATATCATATCTAGCAGTATATTTTACCTTGGAAAGCATGTGTATATGTTTGTGTATATGTGTGTGCATGTATGTTTTATCCAAAAACTGCACTCTGGATGTTTGCAATAATAAACAGATTTGCCTGCATCCCCCATTGGAAGAGAAATTTTAACAAAACTTTGGAGCAGTAAGGCCCTCAGTGGACTTTATGAGGAGGCTGAGAACAGTCATTTACCCAAGATTTTGACATTCCACTTTTCAGATGTTATTATACATATTTTCCCAAATCTGGTTTTACATTTATTTATTTATTTATTTGTCTGTTTGTTTGATTGCAATGTTGGTGACTGAACCCAGGACCTCACACATGCTAAACAAGTGTTCTACCACTGAGCTACACCCTAGTCTGAGTGTTAGTTTTAAAGAAATGTTTCACAACTGGGGAAGTGCACTACTCATGAAGAAAGTACCAAGGGATGGCAGGATAGAAGACTAATCCCTCTGGGTAGGAGTGTCCAAAAAAAAAAAAAAGGTGAAGAACAGAATGTTAGAGTTTAGAAATATGAGGCATGAGGGATTGTGTCTGCAGTGAGACTGCTCATCAAGAGCTACTTACCCATAAACCAGATACCTTCAAAGTGAGGCAGGAAGCAAAAATGAATAAAGCTACCATATGTAAGGGTGTCTGCATATTTAGAGCAAAATGGAAACACACATTCTTGGTTTAAAAAATGCCATAGGTTGCTTAGGGTTCTACAACAAAAAGCCATAGACTTGGTGGCTAAAGCAACAGAAATATAGTTCTCATCATTCTCATAGGTGGGAAATCTGGGAAGTCCAAGATCAGAGGTGCTGGTGGATCAGGTCCTGGTTCCTGGTGAGGGCCACCTCCTGGTTTACAGATAGCAGCCTTCTCAGTGTGTCCTCAGGTGGTTTTTCCTTAGTTTGTACACATGGAGGGAGACAGGGAGGGAGGGAAGGAGGGAGGGAGGGAGGGAGGGAGGGAGGGAGGGAGAGAGAGAGAGAGAGAGAGAGAGAGAGAGATCTGTCTTCCTCTTTTTGTAAGGGCACTAACTCCATCATGAAGGTCCTGCCTTCATGACCTCATTTAAATCTAATTAGCTCCCAAAGTCTTCACCACCAAATGCACTGGGCTTGAAAGTGTGAATTTGGGGGCATAAGCATTCAGCCCAGAGCAGGAGGCATCTGCCATTCAGTTCCAGCCAAACGTTGCTGCTCACATGCATTTACAGGCTCAGCTCTCCCTGACAGTCTGATTTTACAAAAGGTGGAAATCTGGATGTAATGCAAATATTATCACCTTGCTCTTAAACACTTTATAAACCAACTCCTCAGATAGCAACACATTTTTTAACCCAGTTATCTCTCACACTGCTGGTTTACAACCTCTTCTTTAGAGTATGCCAAATGTCAAACGTTATTATGGGTCAGCTTCAAGTTTTCTCCCTTTATAGTAATTCTCTTTGAACACAAAAGCAAAACGGACTCAACTGAGCACAGGGCAAATATAGTGAATATCTGTATTCACTGCCATTTAGTCTCCCACTATAGGTGGGAGAGCCACCATCTGATTAGATTGACTGCATCCACAAGCTTCAGGGCCTGGCACCAGGATGGGCTTGAATAATATCAGAAGGCCTATGACTTGAGGAAGGACGTCAATGAGGCTTCTCAAAGAAGTTGTGAGTAAAACGTCCTCTTTCCCATTCTATAGTAACTAGAGGAAATTAGACTTTAAGTAGGGGTGGAGGGTGGAGGTGGCAGAGAACACCATGATGTACCTAAGTCATGAAGACTGATTTCCCCCTTACAAACAAGAAAGAGAGCCCAAGTAGCAAAAAGTTCTTTTAGCACTGAAAGCAGATTCTACTTGCTTCCTGTTGTAAAAAAAAATTTTTTTGTTTTTCATTTTTTCAGGAAATATGCATGTGTTTTAATGTCAGGGTGGGGGAAAATCTCAAATTAGTGATTATAAAAGTTAGCAAATAAGAGACTTATTTGTTTGTTTATTTATTTATTTAATTTGAGTGGTACTAGGGATTGAAACCAGGGGCATTCTACCTATACCTCCAGCCATATTTTACTTTTTTATTTTAAAACAGGGTCTCACAAGCCGGGTGTGGTGGCCCACGCTTGTAATCCCAGTATTTGCGAGGCTGAGACTGGAGGATCTGGGTTCGCAGCCAGCGTCAGCTATTTAGTGAGGCCCTCCTCAACTTAATGAGACCCTGTTTCAAAATAAAGAATAAAAAATAAAAAATAGGGCTAGGGGTGTAGCTCAGAGGTAGACTGCCCCTAGGTTCAATCCGCAGTACCGCCAAAAAAAAAAAAACAGGGTCTCACTAATTTGCTGAAGTCCTCACATAGTTGCTAAAACTGGCCATGAACCTGCAATCCTTCTGTGACAGCTTCCCAAGTACTGGGATTATAGGCATATGCCACCACACCTGGCTAAGAGACAATTTAATTACATTCACAAATTACTAACTCTTACAGTTGTGAACTGTACATGATAATTCTATTTAAAAAATACTTTAATGTCTTGTGGAAATTTCCTAAGTAGAAATTTTCCTAAAGATGTTTGGAAATATTATACTTCTTATAAATTTTTAGAAGGAACATTTAATTTTGGTTAGTAATTTCTGCTGCTAATGATTTTTAGAGTTAGTCTTATGTTAAATGTTAGAATTTCTTTGGTAACAAAAAAATCCAAGAAATGAAAACTTATTTTTATGTCTACTATGACTTTTTGTTGTTTATAATTTTAGGAAATAAATCATTTTATTGAACTGATTTTTTTCTGAGAGATTTTTAAAGTTCAAGTTACCAATTAAAATAATGGAATTTTGAAAGAAACTAAATGAGTAAAGGATTTGCATTTATTTAAATTAAATGTAGGTGCTATGTCACGAATAATATATTTTTGAGTTGATTTTAGAAAGGCTGGGAATTATTATGTTAAAATGCAGTTTTTTGTCTCATAAAGTCAACAGAATTTCTTTACATTTCATAATGTAATATTATATGTAATATATACTTTTATATGTGTGTGTATACAAATGATGGCCTAAACACATATCAAAACATAAACTTGATATAAAAACAATAGGCAATATTTTGTTCTACTCAGTTTCAGCATAAGTTAATACTGTTTAGAAATTGAAAGAACAACTAATTCTTAATTTTTAAACCTCAGTAGCCACAATTATAGTACTATGATTTGATTTACATTATCCTGAAAAATAACCATTGTCAATTTTAAAATGTGCTCAATATAGATTAAACATATGGGCTATACATATAATAAATAAAGACAACTTCTGGGAAGAATAAAACAATTAAACTTTGATTTTAAGCAGGAATAACATTCTCTAATTCTATTTACCCATGTGGGGTGTATGTGTGTGTGTTGTTCCATGTTGGAATAGTTGTTCCTTTTGGGATTCTGATCAGCCCCTTCTCTGTACTTGTTTGACATTTGCTTACACACAGGGGTGGAGCATGCTGGGGTTGTCCTCTGCTTACTCTGAAAAAAAAAAAAGTTGTAAAATTGAGCCAACAAATAAAAGAATTGCAGTAAGGCCTTATATTTGCCAGGCCTGGTGGCGCACTCCTGTAATCCCAGTATATGGGAGACTGAAACAGGAGAATTGCAGTTTCAAGACCAGCAACTTAGCAAGACTCTCAACAACCTCGCAAGACCCTGTTTCAAAACAAAAAATAAAAAGGGCTGGAGGTGTAGCTTGGAGGAAGAGTGTCCCTGGGTTCAATCCCCATTACCAACCAACCAACCAACCAACCAACCAACAAACAAACAAGAATAGGTCTGGTAAATATTGAAAGTTCTTTTAAGTTAACTGTCACTAATAATAAATATCTCAAATTTTCTCAATAAAATGACATAAATATTTTCTTCTTTCACTTCCTTTGACTTAATAAATTGTTTTTAAAAGTTTGAAATTTACAAAAAAATAAAATGGCTAGAAATTTTAGAATTTTAGTTTATATTATTATTTATAGTCATATATCAAGTTTTTGAGGTCCCTAAAATATTTATGTGGGGAATATTTCATCTGTTTTGAAAATGTCCTTCTAAACATGGGGATAAAATTTTGTAAATAAAATTAATGGATACATTAACAAGGTAGTCACCTCTAAATTTGAATTTCACATATCTCTCATTATGATTATCAGATTCCCAGAAATAAGTGTATCAAGCTCAATAATTCATTGAGTTCATCAGTATAATGTAATGAAATAAATTGTATACATTATATAGACAAAATTTTATTATGCTTATGTGAACTTTGCCCTGCAATCTAGCATCTCCAGTACAGTCCCACAGTTTAAAAATATTTTAGTCTGTCATCACACCTGTTAGATCTTCTGATGAGCATGACAGCATCAATGAATTCTCTTATATTCCATGATACTCTGCTTTTTTCTCCTTTTAACCTGTAGCTATCAAGTGTGTGGGTGTAGAAACAGAGCCCAAGATTTCTACACTAATTTATAATTTTTTACATAACTAATATTCTGAAGGTTAGTGTCTGATACTACTGGTGAGTAAATTCTAGTGTTGTTTTCCATTGAAAAGTAATGTAAAATAAATGAGATGGAGTGAATAATAGAAAAATAATTAAAATATCTGAAGTATTCCTTTTACAAAATAATATTTGAATATTTATTTTTTACTAATAAGAAGCATTGGGGATAAATTATCTGAGATTTGGAGGTAAAATGTATAAATTTTATTTTATTTTATTTTTTGCAGTGCTGGGAATCAAACCCAGGGCCAAGCAAAAGCTAGACAAGTGTTCTACCACCGAGTTACATCTCCAGCCCAAAATGTGTAAAATTTTAATAGAAAATTTTGCATTTTTATTGAATTTCTAATTCATTCCCCTATATAAATTACATTTACATAATGATTCAAATTTTACTATCATATAGAAGTAGATTGCATGTACGTTTGTATGTATGTGTGAACCAAGAATATGTATATAAATGTAAGCAGTGTTTATCACAGGGTGTCAGGATATTTAAGGGCTACCGCTTTACACATTCTAACTTTCTCATGTTCTTCATATTTTGGTGCTAAAATAAAGAACATTTAAAAAATTGTGGCAGTTTTTATAATACAAATGAAAGTAAAAATGTGTTCTTATGATGTATGGATTTTGCTTTAAACTATTCAAATTTAAGAAAATTAATCATTATTTCTGATAATACAAACTCATATGTTTATGATTAAATTGGGAAGTAGTCTGAGTGACAGAAATAATAAATTTCTTTCTTCTTTACATTTTGTTGCATGTGCTCATGGTTTTCCAATGTGCACTTTTAGTATCTTATATAAGAGATTATTCATCTACCACAAAGCCCTAAAGATAGTCTCCTGTGTTTTCTTCAAGAATATTTTTTAACTTTCACATTTTAAACATGGTATGAGTTATAGATCACGTTTTTTAAATGGATATCCAATTGTTCTAGCATCATTTCTTTTAAAAATAATTACCCTTTCCTCCTAATTGCAGTGGTGATTTTGTCTTTCATCAAGTGCTCACCCTCACAGAAATAAATAAACAGCTGTCTTGGTAGCTTCAGGATATTGTATATTATTGAAATCTGGCTAGGTCCTCCAAGCTATTTTCTTGTTTGCTTTTTAAATTTGTACTCCTTGAGGTCCTTGGTATCTCTACATGGTCTTAAAGAAAGTCTCTCCATTCTCAAGAAAATGAAGCCTACTGGAACTTGGATTGGTATTGCCTTGAAGCTATAGGTCAATTTGGGAGAATAATACTGAGTCTTTTAATTCATAAGCTGAAAAAATTTCTATTTATGTCTTTTCAAAACTCCCTCAGCAACAATCTAACATGTGTATCTAGAAAAAAAATACATTCGGGTTTTTGTTGATGATACTGTAAATAGTATATTTTTATTTCTAGTTGTTGGCTCTTCAGTGTTCTTTCTAAATATCACTTATTAATACTAACAATTTGTGGATTTTTTGAATTTTCAAAATATATTTATGTCACCTATGATAAACTAGCTTTGCTTCTTCCCTTTTGATCTTTATTAGACCTTAATTATTTTCTCTTGTATTGCATTGGCAAAAATGAAAAGAAGTGATAAGAGTAAATTTCCCTGTCTTTTTTAACTTTTAATTTTTTTATTTTGGAAAAGCAGGAAAAGAACTTTAATCAATATGGCCACATTGGCAAAGCAAAGAGAACTCTCAGTTCCATCTTGGGGTTGCTGACAGGAGCTTTAGGTGTACCATAGAGGAAGCATCGGGCAGGGGTGAGAGGCGTGCGTAACTAAGCAGTCTTGGTCCAGTGTGGTCTTGTTCATCATTCTGTCAGTTCTTGTTCTGCTAGGTGGCTCCAGAGAAGTCCTTATCTCTTAAGGGGCCATTTTCCCCTTGTGGCTTGGGATGTTTGTCAGACCTGTGATCCTGGAAGGGGGCGATGACTGGAGACATCTAGGCACCACTCCAGGGGTCTGAAACAGGAGGCTACAAATCTTGCCTCAGTCAGAGCTAGAAGAATGTTTGGAGATAATTTAATGCAGAATCCTTCAAGTTAGGATTTACAGACAGTTTAAAGATATTTATTCAAGAATTTTGACTTCCCTTCTCAATTTGACAATCTCAAAGTCTGAAGAGTAAAGTTCTTATTATATAAATCTTCAAATTCTTGATGAAATAAATCTGACAAATGGTGTTTTCTTTTTTATTTTTTTAATTGGTGCATTATAATCATACATCTTGATGAGTTGCAGTGTGGCAGAAGTACACATGCACACATCTCTTAATTAGCCCTCCCCCAATTCCCACCCCTTTTCCCTCCCCCTTCCCTCCTTCTCATGCTTGGCATAGTAGTTGACTTTGATATATTTGTGTATGTACATCCTGTGCATTAGGGTGTTTCCCTCTTCCCCCCTCCCATTCTCATTTCACAAATGGTGTTTTCTAAGAAAAACAGCATTCATTTTTAGTCCTTCCCTGCATATTTTCTCTGCATAACTATTTAGAATAGTTGTCTTACAAGATCCATAATCTTTTCTCAACATCTCTGAGAGTATAACTCCTCAACATGAATCTTGTTGGGTGAAATCTTACTTCCTTCTTACTTTCCTCATTGTGGTAACATATCTTTCAGGAAAGGGCTCCTTGAATGAAGAGTCCACACATCCCCATATTAGACTCTTAAGCTCCTCTGGAATCCCATACTTACTGACAACCATGCCAATGGCTTCTACATTCTCTGCATCAGAGAGCTTGACTTCCCCTAAATTTTGGTCCTTTCTCTGTGCTTCGAATTCTCAGGCTTAGACTCACAAAATGTGCTATGGTGCTGGATTCAGCCTGAACCTAGGATGCCGGAGGAAAACCATGGAGCTATAGCTAAATCCATCGTTGACCTGCAACCCATTTTTGTAACCATAAATAGAAAACATTCTATATTTTAACTTTGATTATGATGCTAGCTATAGATGTTGGTAAATGCCCTTTATAAGATTAAGGAAGTTCCCTTCTAATCCCACTTCTTTGAAAGTTTTTTTCACAAATGATTGTTAAATTTTATTAAGTGTTTTTTTTCTGTCTTTGAAGATGGTCACATAGTTTTGCACCCTTATTGTTAATGTGATAAATTGTATTGATTGGCCTTGGCATAATAATTAATTTTGCATTTATGAAATAACTCTCACTAGGACATGATGATACATACATATGTAACTACTTTTTATATTTATAGATATATAAGAAATGATGTAATTTTCCATTCTTGTGAAGTTCATACAATACATTGTTAAGATGATTATGCTGGTTGCAAGAATGAATGGGGAAATATTTCCTTCTTTATTTTCTGAAGTAATTTGTATAAAAATTGTATCATTTACTCCTTAAATATTTAGAGAAATGTACCATCAAAGATATTTGAGCTTGGAATTTTCTTAGTGGGATGGTTATAGATTATGATTTTAATGTGCTTTAAGTTATTTCCTAGATGGTAATTTCTATATTTTTATACTCAAGCCTAACTAAGGTTTGGAGACATATGATAGAGTGTTAACAAATGAAACTTGTCAGTGCCAGGATTATGTTAGGTAAGTGGAGGAACTGGTCAGGAAATATGGGAAGGCTATCACTTCTTAAAGAAAATCACTTTACTGATGATAGAAAGTATGTAACAGTGATGCAGAAATATGCATGCTCCATTTATAATAAGCACAAATTATATTTATAATGTCAAAACCAGCATGTCTTTATTAAGAAACAGAAAGTGTTATGAAATGTCAATGAATTTTAGAAGTTTTAACCCATTGCTGATTTATTTCCATATCTAAATAAAATTATCTAAATTCACCTGTGCTAAAAACTACCACTTGTCTGTACACTTTTCTTTCTCACTTCTTCTGACACACATAAACAGCCAACATGTGTCAGAAAGTTGAATTTTTTTTAACATTTGGTTTTAATTATGTCCCCAGATTGGCTCATCTATGTCTGAAGATTACGGGTTTCCCTTTTGAAATAATTTTAACAATTTGTTTGATAAAAAAGATATCTACCATACGTTTGCTTGATTTTTCTTTGAAAACACTCATGCCTTTCTAATTTAAGCTGGCATGAGAGAAGAAGCATATTTATTCTTTATTTATCGAATTCAGAATTTTTACTAGGGTCATGCATGAAATAGTTCCATATGCTACTATACAAAATGATATGTTCATATTAGATTACCTGGTTCCTTATAGGTGGTGATATTATATTAACCATCACTTTTTAAAGTAAAGGGCCAAAATTGAGTAATTGTATATATCTATTGGTGTCACATTTTCAAATATATAGTTTACCCTTAAGAATATGAGGACTTTAATGGGACTTGGTAAAAATCATAATTTCATTATAAACTTCCAAAGAAAGCTATTTTTCTTACATTGTATGTTGCCAAATATATAGAACAGGTTTCAGAATGCTGGTTCTTGAGTCATTCAGTTATTCAACAACTTTTATTAAGAACTTCCTATATATTAGGTACTGAGTCAAGTGTTGCTTAAGTAAAGATTGATAAATGCCTAATTAGTTGCTTGCAACTAATTTAGCACAAGCTAAAAGTAATACTAGATATTTATTTTCACACAATATGATTTGTAATTGAGTATAAAATCCTAAATTATATATATGTTATATACAATTTAATCTCTAAGAAGTCATAAGGGTAATAATAATGCATTAAATATTTTTGTCTGACAGTAGGATTTTTGAACCTAGGTATTTCATTAAGCACCTGATTAAATCATTAGATTTGTTTTTCATTTAGTGTTTATTGGGTAGTGTATTTTACAAGGTTTTAATTTAGATTCATCATCTCAGTTTGTAGATAACATTTTACATTGTGCTTAAAACTCTTAAACTAATTTTGACTATAACCTAATCCTTGGCAGATGATAATGAGCCTTTTTAAAAATCATTTAAATATTTAATATGTTTTATATTGGAGCTATTTCATCTTTTGAACTCTAGGGAGAGATTAGACAATAAATTTAATTGAATGAGACAAAAGTATCATAATTTCTTTTATTTGTGAAGATGAATGACACACCAATATCATTATTTTGTAACATATTATAATATATATTTTGAAATGCGTTAAAGTCATCAGTCTAAAACCTATTCAATTTTGGGACAGTAAAACATATAGCAGGACATATTTTAAGTAAACAAAATAACTTAAATGCATTTGTATTTAATTTCAGTGTGACCTTTCTGTATTGGAGACACTGAAAATCTCTTAGTTATCTCAACTTTTATTCTTTTAATTAGAAGAGTGGTCAGGCTGTGACTCCTCCCAGATTTTAGCTACTAAACTAGGAGATCTGGTTTAGGGCACATCTCAGTAGAGTTAGCAGTGGAGAAAGTAAATTCTCCCTAAGTTTGACCATTCATAAGAAAATAATTTTATATGGAACAAGACTTTCTACTTCTCACTCTTCCTTACATAAATCTAAACCAAGTTAAATCATCAGCTAATTAGAAAATAGAGATTGCCACACTACTCTTATTTTGTTTTAGTCAAGGAGATTTTAATTGCAGAGTTTCATGACTCACTTATGCAAAGATCAAGTAGGGTTTTTAGTTTAAGAAACCTAGACTCAGACATTTCAGAAATGGAAATAAATAGATACTGGTCTCAGAAACTGGAAAGCTGCAAGGAATTGAACTTAATTTACATCTCTCAGAATTTACACACCCCTCATTTCTGTCTCTCTCTGCATTTTCCAGTTTCTGTCAACAGAATGTTTTCTTCTGCTTATTTATCACTCTTAAATAACTAAAAACCGGTAGCTTTAGCCCAAACTTTATAATTGCCTGGCATCCATTATCATTGAGCTATTTTCTGTGTTCCTGAAATTGTTACCAGAAACAATCTGATTGGCTCAGTTTAAACTATGGATCCCTTCTCCATATGTATATTGGTACCTATGCTAAGGTAACCAGCAACATTCAGCACTATAGATTGATGTGGTATCCAGGCCTCCAATTGCAGAAACTCTAGGAATGGGCTGTGATTGACTGTAGTAGGCAAACTCGTTAACAGGACCACTGTGTGCATGTATACTTCTACCACCCTGAAACCCATCAAGATGTATGATTACAATGCACCAATAAAAAAATAACTTTTTAAATTAAAAAAAGTAAAGAGACTGCTTGCCCATGTTCAGTGCATAATAAAATGTGAAAATGCTTTCTTTTTCTATTTTGCTTTTATTGCTTTCTAGTAGTTTTTCAAGTTTGGCAAATTTAACACAACATTTAAAATGGTTTTGAAGTAACTGTGTTCCTATTGTCTGACTACACTGCTTCTTTTTCCTTACTCATACTTTTTCTCCACTTTCAAATACCTGCCACCTACATGATATTGATGTAAAATAATTGTAAAAACATATTTTGAAAGTGTGATATTTCTAAGAATTTAATTTGTATCTTATGTATATTCTCACCACCCTGTGTCGATAATGATTGTACAAATGGAGGCACTATAGCTTAGTGGCCCAAGGATTAGACTCTCAAGTTAAACCATTTAGTTACTCATTCTACCTCTACCTCATACTAGCTGCATGATCTTTAATAATATGCTTAATACATTTAGTTTACTGTATATCATAGGTATGAGTAGTTGTTCAGTAAGTGTGAACTATTCCTATTAGTACTACTAACTACTATTATTACAACTGCTACTACTGTTACTACTAGTCAATTATTTTTGAAGCTTATTAGTTCCCTAGGATTTGCATATCAATTAAATATATTCAATCATGCTATTGCAGATTTTCTGAGAATAACATTAAAAAACTTAGCTTGAACCTTAAGTTAAACATTCTGTCAACTTTATTGAATATTGGTTCATTGGGAAATTTTTGTCTCCTAAAGTCAGATTTGCCTAAAACAATTTATCTTTGTTTATCATTGGAAACTTCCATTTTTGAGGATACATCATCATACTCACCACCTAAAATCTTCCTTTCATACGCTCCATTCTAGTCTTGACTGACAGTTTATAATTCTGCATGATTATTTTTAAGGTGAGAAATTAGTTTATCTAGATTTTACCTTCTTTTATGTTTTTATTGGTGCATTGTAATCATAAATCATAATGACGTTCACAGTGATAGGGATATACATGGACACAGTACTTGGTGAGCTCCTCCCTGGCGCCCACCCCACTCACTTACCTTCCCCGTACATGATATTGATATTGCCATTAATAATTTTGTATATGCACACAGTGTCAAATGAAGTGTTTATTTTTATAGCTTTTAAAAGTTTTTAATTGTATTATTTTCAATTATCATATGTAAGAATAAAAATAATGAAATATATAACATCCCATTTGAATGAAAATCATATACTTTCACTGTTTAAATATTTTACTGTTAAGAAAATGAATTTTTTTGATAGGCAATCTTCCAATGTGAATTTTGCTATCATGGGTTCTACAGTTCTGAAGATACTTGAAATATTATTAAGAAATAAAAGTAGAAATAATATGAGGGAATCGGACAATGTTTAAAAAGAAAGTACACATCAATTTCTTTGCAAAACCTTAGTTGCCTAATTCATAAGAGCAGTATACATGAGCAAAATATGACTCAAACATGCACATAAATTATGAAGGCAGAACACCCTTCTCTGTGGAGATAATTCACATCGAGCAACCCTTAGTTTGTTTCAAATCTTGGTGCTATGTAAATATTTATATCATAAGTGAAAATCAAGAGGAAGGTCTTTTTTAGATTAGTGTTAAGTTTGTGAATACATGGCAGCTCAATTTCTGGAAAAAGAACATTCTCTGGTGCCTCCACTCTTATTTCCGAGAATGGCAATCGTTATGCCTGCTCACTGAACTCTTTCCAGAAAGGGCTACTTGGGTAAGGAAGCTGGTTGAAAGCTGGCAAGACACCTAAATTCTTTGGCTGGTCATCCTTGGAAGGAGGGTTATTAAACAGATGTACGGGAAACCTTATATATACAATTGATGATAGTGATTCATGTGAGATGGTAAAGATTAGGTTTTTCTTTCACCTTTATAAAAGCCTAATGTTATTTAACTGAAACAATTCTATGTTGCTCCAAATATATAAAATAAAATTCTATCAGTTATAAATATTTGAAACCAAGTAGATGCATTTTTTTTTTTGTACTGGGGATTGAACCCAGGGGCATTCTACTTCTGAGTTACATGCCCAGTCCTATTTTATTTTTCTTTTGAAAAATAAATGTCTTGCTAAATTGCTGAGGGTTTTGTTACGTTGTTGAGGCTGGCCTCAAAATTGTGATCCTCCTATTTCAGCTTCCCAAGTACTGGGATTACAGGCATGTGTCACTGTTCCTGGCAAAAATAGTTGCTTTCTTAACCCCAGCTAACTTATCATGTATACTTTCTCTCTCTTTTATTTTAATTTCTTCCACCAATGAGACTTGCATTCAGACAAATAATAGGAAACTTATAGAATGTTTTGTTAAACTCATTGAATTATGTGTTTGGGCCAAAACCATCCAACCAAACAAACAAAAACCCAAACTTGTGTTTTTGTTGTATCTATTTTCACAATAGAAATCACATTTTTGGTTGGAATTGAGTGACTTAGAAATAAATTGTCTTGATGTTGCTAGATCATTATAAAATACATTCTTCTGGCAGGAGTATGCTATCTCATAATTTTTTTAAATGATAGTTATGTAAATCTAGTATATGCTACAGAAATAAAATTAAATAGAATGTAATTCAGTGACACTCCCATAAACTTCAAATTATTTGGAAAGTAAAGCACAATATCATATTAGCATTTTCACTGATAGTATATTTCTGACACTAATCCTCTGGTAGTAGGTGCCAGAGCCTATGTTTTCGGATAGGAGCTGACATTTAATATGACTAAATTTCACTGGATAAGAAATGTATCACTATGAGATATCTTCAGAAAAGGAGCATCAAGCTGCTAATTCTTTGACTGATTGATTCAAACGCCTTTCCAAAATACTATGCTAAAGTCCTGTTGGGTATCAAGAGTGAAAAAGGCAAATAAAATAACACACATTCTATTATTAAGTCATTTGAAATATAGAGAAGGGAACACTTATTTGCATGATTAGCATAGCACTTTTTAATGTAAAATTAATGCAGGGAATACTGAGAGATGAGGTACGAGAAACCTTTTGAGTAACAAACTGAGCCAAAAAGTGGCAGCCACAGTGTCCCACATTGTTATACCATAAATGTCTCATGTAAGTGTCTCTGAAATCTCATCTCAGGAGCAGGGCTAGAGAGAATGCAAGATGGTGAGGTAATTTTTAAGTCCCATCTCAGGGATAAAGTCGATGACCAGGTGTAACTGATATGAAAAAAGGAAGAGGTTAAGCCACAAGGAAAGAGCATTTTAAACATACAAACACACATATACTCTATATCTTTAGAAATCTATAATTTTATCAATCCATTAGTAAATCGTGACCATTGTGCCTATTTTCCAAGCCCACCCCTTAAAAACAAAAAGTATTAATATTGAGAGAACTGCTAGTTGCAGAAATATATTAAAAAGAATTATGGAAATCAATTTGTGTTTACAGCATCATAACATACTAGCTTGATTGTTAATCAAGAGGCAGTAACAGTGAGTCTTGATGTGTTGGTATAAATGACCTTGAATAAAACTCTTTATTATAGTATGAAAATATTCAGAAGACTTTTCTTCCAAATCCCCATCTCTTTTCCTCTATTTTAAGGCAGATAAGGTTTTGACTTGCTCTCAATCTACCTTTCTTAGATAGAACTATGCACATTCTTCCTATGTTTCTTTTACCAGCCAGCCATTCAGGTCGAAATCCTCTGCAGTATCTGATCCCTTGCCACGTGTGCTCTGGATATCTGAAGAGACTTTGGGAAATAAAACCATGAGATCCTAAACCAATGATAATGCACACACTTTTAATTCATTACTGTGCTCATAAAGAAAATTAAATCAACCTCAACAATGAGACAAAACAATCAACAAAAGCAGCAACAATAACAATAGTGATCTGAAGCCAAAATGAATAAAGACATATTCAAATATGGATCTAGCTCAATACATCTGAAGTAAGGAATTTTTATCAGGCATACTGAAGGAAGTGAGTAAATGACCTGAAAAAGAGAACTGAAATGCAAGGAGCAACAAGGAGCAAGGAAACAAATAGCATGTAAGTTGCAATATGTATTTTTATTTTTATTATTAAGCAATTTTATTGCATTTAGTTTTTGTAAAGTGCTTTACAATAATTTTATTTTTAAAAATTTTTTTTGCGGTACTAGGAATTGAACCCAGAGGTATTCTACCTCCGAGCTACACCCCCAGCCCAATATTATTTCTTATTTGGAAACAGGGCCTTGCTAGGTTGATAAGAGTCTCACTACTTGCTGAGGCTGTCCTTGAACCTGCGATCCTCCTGTCTCAGCCTCCCAAGTACTGGGATTACAGGCCTGCGCCACTACACCCAACTCTCTACAATAATTTAAAAAATAATAATTTTATTAGTGCATTGCAATTATATATCACAGTGAGGTTTAATGTGACAAACATACATGTCAACAGTTATTGGCATATTTCCCTCCACATTTGATCCCATGTTAGTGAAATTTGTAGTAATATCTTATATTGTAGTAATACCATATATTGTTATAGTATTATTTGAACTGTTTCCTTCTTTGATCCTCCTTTTTTCTCTCTCCAACTCTCTCTCCCAATTCTCTTCCATTCTTCTACAGGTCTCTCACCATACTGTATTTTTTTATATAAGATAATAGTGTGGCCTAACTTTTAAAGAAAAGCAAAAAATATATAAAATTTATGTAATTTACACATAATTTTAGAAAATTAAATTTTAGAAAATTGTTGCTAAATATAGAAGTAATAAAATTTCAAAGTACTCCTTTTCAAAGGGAAAAGACTAAAGAGAGATAGAAAAAAAAATAAAGCCAGGCATGGTTGCATGCATTTGTAATCCCAGTACTTGAGAAGCTAAGACAGGAGGATCGCAGGTTCACAGACAGCCTCAGAAACTTAGTGAGGCCTCTGCAACTTAGAGAGACCCTGTTTCAAAATAAAAGAATAATATAGGACTGGGGGTGTGGCTCAGAGGTAGAATGCCCCTAAGTTCCATCCCTAGTACCACAATAAATAGATGATAAGATAGATAGATAAATAGATAGATGATAGATAGAAATAATAGTCATGCCACAAAAGTAAAATGTGAGAAAAATTGGAAATATAGAAAAAGTGACACACTAAGAATGCAGAATAAAAATGGCAAAATAAGTCTAGTGTCTCAGCTATCATAATATATATAAAGAGGCCAAACTTGACAGATGTTACAGACAGGATAATGGCATGAAGTCAGCTATGTGTATATTACATGGACAATACAGGGATGCAGAAATATTCAATGACTAAGCTATGAAGTAATCAGCCAACCCCATGGTTTAGGACAAGAACAACTGTGCAAAAACCAATGGCATTCTCTCTCTCTCTCTCTCTCTCTCTCTACTTAGTGAGGCCCTCCGCAACTTCGTAAGACCCGGTTTCAAAATAAAGTATAAAAAATAGGGCCGGGGGCGTAGCGCGGAGGTAGAACACCCCTGGGTTCAATCCCCGGTACCACAAAAAAAAGATCTATGTAACTAGGCCTTGAAAGACATACAAACTAATGACTATACCTTACTCCAATCCTGAGTTAAATAAGTCAACTCTAAACAAACATATTTTAGGAAATAAGGAGAAATTTGAACAGGAGGAATGTAGGGAAGTTAGTAAAAGTTGGACAAACTAAGTGTTGAAGCCTGGTTTACTGAAAGTTCAAGGACTAGTTCAGAAGCCGAGATTATGCATTAGGAGTGCAGCAGTAGATGCAAACATTGCAAAGTCATAGTCTGGAGCTTCTGGTTCAGATCAGGGAACCATAATCCAAGAGGTCAATTATCTCACATAAATGGTATGTGCATATGAAAAGTTTTACTTATTTCTTTGGCTGCATATTGATTTGTCACATCCAAATTAGATAATATGCAGGTTATGTATTTTTTAAAGCTATATTATGAACCTCCCTATAGACGTAGCACTATGCTTTGATAATAAAGAATTCTATTAAACAATCAATGTTTAATTCTATAGGAGCTTTTTGAATCAATATAATCTAGTCAATATTTTCATGTCAGAATAAAAAATTATAAATTTTTTAGTATTACATACAAATCGACTATCCCAATACATTTCTACCAATATAGAGTTATTTTAATATTACATAATATAAATAAAAAGTCTGCATTTTACCATGCAAGACTTAAACATGAACATATATCCTTCATTATATCCTTAGGGGCTTCCTCTTTATCCATAGAATAAGTCTGTGATACATTCATTACAAGTTTCCTACCCAACCCTGACTCTGGGTGTATTTCCAGCTAAATTTCAGCATTCAGCCAACTCCTTCTGTACCTTTGTTTGGGCTGCATCCTATGTCTAAAAGCTTTCCCTGGTTGATCTGGACCATTCAAGCCAGACCTATATCTGTGTCCAAATAGCTCTTAATGTTACATCTCTCTTCAACATATTGCCATCTTTTGTTTTATCTCCCACTGATTTGAAAGCATCTTATGCATCTTAGTTTTCTCAATATCTGTTGTTAACTCAATATTTAATGTATCCTCAGTAAATATTTAAAGTATGAATGAATAAAGGATTGAATAAATGATAAAAATATTTTTGCAGTTTATATCATTACATTATATAGTTCATTTGTTTTTTGTGTTGTCTTGACTTACTTTAGAGGTCCTAACTAGAGGTCAGTCAACTTCCTTTCTTGAGCAACTGGATAAGTCCATGTCTCCAACCACTTCCCTTAGGCTCTGGCACTCTGTGCCATATGTACTGGCCATAATCATCCCAGGGCCAGATAGTAGGCAATTGAGACATCCTCTGCCTCAGAGCTCCTGAAATCATTCAACTTAGCCAATCCGCAGGGAGCTGGAGAAGCCTAGCTAAACCTGCCCTGCTTCATGCATAAGCTACCACTGACAGCTCCAGCTTATAGTTACCCTGCTCCAGGTGCAACCCCCCGCAAGGCCCTGCCTGGCAGCCTTCTCCTTTGGAGCTCAAAGTTTGGAAATGTTCTGCCTTTCATCTATTGGAGGCTTACTGTGTTATATCCTGCCATCAAAAGAATCTTTAAATCTTATAAAACTTGTAACAGCCCTCACCTAAAGCCTATGAACATCATGTAAAAATAATTTAACTTTATATTCAGGACTGTAAAGAGGAAGAGCTCTTTAGAATTTTGAACAAAAGACCTTCATTATCAAAAATCTTGAAATGATTGCCCTAGAGTGGACAAAGAAAATGTAGTCAGTTACCATTTTTAACTAGCTTTCAAGCTCCTTGAAAGAAACAATTATGCTTTACTCCCCAGTATATGTCTAGCACCTATCTATGTTCATAATAGGAACTTAAAAACAATTACCAGTCAATTGAGTTCAGGACATATTACAGATCTTCCTTTTTAGATTAGACTTTCCAAGGAAACAGTTCTTAGTGTTTTGTTCATTCTGTGTGAACAATTTAATACAATGTAATTATGTTAACTTGGGGTGGGCTTAATAGACCTTGAGATCAAGTAACATAGACTATAATTGCAATAAAATTAAAGCATAAATAGCATTTTATTATTTTAAATTAAGCTCACTGCAACTAGTCTTCTTTTCTGCAGTTTCCAGCATCTGCTGAATTTACTCTATAGATTGTATTGTCTTTACATGTTGGCAGAAACATAAGAGAGAACATATTTTCCTTACTGCCCCTCACAGTCTTTGATTGGAAGGTTCCACTACTTTATTTGGACATTTTCCATTATACTTCTTATAGCATCCATATGCTAGCTTTTTATGCCTATTAATGTTTTCTTTATTCTGGGCACCCTTCCAAACACACTACTTTGAAATATGGAACTCCTTATTTAGTTATATAGCCAATATCTAAAAACTTCAACTAAGAAAAGATTTCCACCAGAATTTTTGAAGGTGCTGTTAAGATCAATCAATGCAGCCATTCAATGAGTGCGGAAAAGAGTCTTATATCAGCTCAGGAAATGCACCCCATAAAGCCTCTACCAAAGAGGACATATCAGAAGACAGAGAATACAAACCACCATAAGGGGAAACTGTAGCCAAACTCAGCAGCAACAGATGTAGAATAAATGCACTTATTGACTAACTTCCTTGTGAGGCTATCTTTATGTTTCTACTTACTGGGTGAAGATTATATTTTCCTGCCAATGGTAAATTTTGTTGATTTAATACATGTGACAGCTCTATACCACATTGTGACCCTCTGAAATGTAGAGATGGAATAGAAACATTGACTTTTTTTTCTAAGATAGAGAAGGTAATCCTTAGAATGAATGGGCACTTTTGATCAAGAAAGACTGGTGGCTAAGAGGAACTTGTATATTATCTTCTGGAAAAAAGTACAGACATGAAGCAAAAATACATTTTGGCTAGGGATAAGCAATGTTGCTTCTTTTCCAGATGTCTGCCTCCCTTTCTTGCCAGACATTTCAAAGATTTGTATAAAAATTTCCTTAAAAAAACAATGCTTACCTATGTCCTGTGAAAGAAAAAGCAAGACCCATAATGGCTTCATCATCTCAGAATGAATCATAATGAATCAGATACTGCATCATTAGTGAGAAAATGAGTTCAGAGAAATCAGAGATCAGGGCTCCGGCCATTGGTAAAACCATGCTGGCTACCACAAGCAGAGGCTTTTGATCCAATTGTGCACTGCTCCTTTGTGATGATGACGTTCTGTGTCCAGCATTTAGGAGGTAAACATTTTAAAGTAACTGATTATGCCACTTGGAAATCAAATCCCAGAGATGCTGGCTGGAAGCCAAGGAGTTACCTCTGGATGCATAAGAAAGGGGTTGCAGCATATAATTAGGTTAATGCAAGGCTAGACCCTGCTTTTGATGAGTTGGCAACTCTCATGCCTGCTTTGCTTTAAGTGGTCTAGTGACTGGGAGGAAAATACACCTATGGGACCTAACCGGAGACAAGCGCTGGAAAGGAATGGAGGCCTGGAATGCCACAAGCCTTTCAAATACTGGAATCAGAGCACAGAAAGGTCATCTGCTCCAGTTCCTGACACCACCCGGGTTCTGAGACTAAAAGATAATATTTGGTCTATTTGTTCTTATGTCTCTCAAAAGGAGATACCACCATGTTTTTTGGTGAAGGCTTTAAGGTATATCAATAAGTTCTTCCATATGACTCTTTAATGTGTCTTTGTTGTTGTTAAATCCACTGGATTTTTTTCTCAATCTCCTTTCATGTACCCATTGGGATCCTTCATATTAATTATTGCAATACCTGCACATTTTATTATTACAGTTATTTTTCTACACTCAAAACTGTCAGTTTTTCAGTGGTGAAAAAAGCATCATGATTCCATTAAAAAAATGTAACCCAATTCTTATTTGGAAAGTGTTGGACTCCACGTATTTTCTGTTATAGTTCTGGTCGCCTGCAAAAAATATCATATTTTGGATTATTTGACATTTTGGTCAATTGAAAGATACTATGAAAGGCACCTACCACATGGTTTGCCCAATGCCAAATGGTTAAGTTACTTAAAATCAAATTTGTCTGAAAGTAAGAATGTAAAAAGCTATCAACATGCAGAATGAGTTTCTTATATAAGAAGAAAGTGATTTTTATATAAAACAAAACAAAAATTTATTTAATGAATTCTACCTCTGAGCTACAGCCCCAGCCCTTTTAAATTTTTGTTTGGAAACATGGTTTTCCTAGGTTGCTGAGAGTTTCACTATGTTACTGAGGCTGGCCTCGAACCTACGATCTTCCTGTCTCAGCCTCCCAAGTACTGGGATTACAAGCATGAGCCACCATGTCCAGCTTATTTAATGCTTTTATTAAGTATATAGAATTATATGTCTTTTTTTTTTGCAGTACCAGGGATTGAACCCAGGGGCGTTCTACCTCCGTGCTACACCCCCGGCCCTATTTTTTTATACTTTATTTTGAAACTGGGTCTCACAAAGTTGCGGAGGGCCTCACTAGGTAGAGAGAGAGAGAGAGACAGGGAGAAAGAGAGAGAGAGAGAGAGAGAGAGAGAGCTGAGGCTGGCCGCGAACCCGGATCCTCCGGTCTATGCCTCCCAAAGTATTGGAATTACAAGCGTGTGCCACCACACCCGGCGCTAGAATTATATGTCTTTAAGATTTTACATTTTAGTTTTGGAACATAAAAATTTCAAAATTTTTACTACTATAAGGTACTTTTTAATACTAAAATATTAAAAAGGCAGTCATTTTTAAAAATCTAATAAGATAGCACACTGCAGATTTTTATACACAATAGAATATGTCAGAAAAATGTTTTTCAGTAGCATATTTTCCAGAAGGAACTTTAGACAAAGAACTTATACTTAAGGAAATCTCAAGAATATATTAACTTGAAATTTTGGAAATGATTGGTAAACTATAGCAATCCTTTTTACCAGCTTTTTGTTTAAAACGAGATCTTCCATAGATAGAAAATTATGAGATTTTTTTTCTCTTAAATAATTCTTGTAATTATATTATTCTGAGCTTTGAGGAGAAAGAACAAAGATGTTATGGTACACACACACATACACACACATATATATATATATTTGCACTTTCTTTGTTTCTTCAAACATTAGATTCTTTATCCCATTTGAATCCAACTTGCTTTAATCAAAGATTTTAAATATGTGACTTTAGTTTTTCCTCCTAATAAATTTTTATATCTATGTTCACGATCTACTTTTACTTTGTCATTATGAGATTTACCAAGTAGGTTTAGCTTTTTTTTCTTGGAATGATTATGGCCTAAATAAAATAAAATAATCAAATATTAAGAACTGTTATTAAAAGTTAAATCATGTTTAATTAATACTATAAATTTAAAAATACAAAACAGTTCTAAAAAAACTAAAACTATTTTATATAGCTATTCCTCAGTATCCACACGCAATTGGTTCCAGGCCCCAAAACCACAGCAAAATCCATAGATGCTCCAGTACCTTATATAAAATGCTTTAGTATTTCCATATAACCTATGCTTCTTCCCACATACTTTAAGTCATCTCTAGATGATAATATTTAATATAATTTAAATGTATATAAATAATTTTTATTCTGTATCATTTAGAGAACAGTAAGAAAAAATGTATATAGGTGCAGTCACTATAGGCATAATTACATAGGACAAGTGAGTAATAATATTTTTTCTTTTTTGAATATTTTTAATCTGGGGTTCATTGAATCTGTGCATGTCAAACCCACAGATACAAAATGCCAGCTATAATTTTTAGTTTTGTTTTTTATATTATTTATATTATAAAAATCTATTATCTTAAAAAAGGGGAATTTTTTTTTTCTGAAATGACCAAACTAATGCATTTTGTCTTTTAAATTTTTATGGTTTTTTATCTCTTTGGAACTTCTTACTTTTATTTATGCATATGTTAATATCTCATGCTCATAATAAATTATTGTAGCATTTTGTTGGCATGAACATAATATATGCTTATATGTGTATGTATTTAGAAAATATTCATTTCTTGATACAAAGTTTTCTCAAATTCTAGTCACATTTTTATTGTTGTTTTTTGTGGCACTGCGGATTTAACTCAGGGTCTTACACAATCTAGGTAAGTGCTCTATCACTGAGCGACATCTCCAGCCCTCCAGCCATGTTTTAATGGGCTGTTCAAGGGCAATATGTTTATCTTGTGCCATGTTTCATTTGTTTTTCAGAGTAGTCCAGACATACCAACTGCAGTGTCCCGCCTATATGATTTTCCCTCCCTTCCTTCCTTCCTTCCTTCCTTCCTTCCTTCCTTCCTCTCAGCCTCCCTTCCTTCCTTCCATTTGTCTTTCATTTGCTTTAAGATACTATTCATCCATTTAAACAATCCAATTCACTCATTTAAACTTTAATTATATAGATTTTAGTATATTCAGACTTAGGCATCCATTAGCACAATCAATTTTAGAACATGTCATCACCCCAATGCATTAGCAGATTCCCTATTTCCTCTGAACTATCCCTGACTTGGGCTAATATTCTCTGATTCTGTAGATTTGCCTATTCTAAACATTTCATATAAATGTAGTCATATAATACATGGTATTTTGTGACTGACTTCTTTCACTAAGTATAATGGAAACTCTATTTTAAACATTTTAAATAACTGCCACACTACTTTGCAAAGCACTGCACACTTCACATGTGAAGCAGCAGCGTACGAGGACTCCAGGCTCTCCATATCCTAGCCAACACCGTTACCAATCTTTTCTATCATAGCTATCATCTGGTGTGCTCAGTCGCATCTCACTGGCGTTTTGTTTTGCATTTTCCTGATAACCAATTGCAAATAATTTTGAGCATATCTTATGCTTAATCGCCTGGCCAATGATATATCTTCTATGAAGAAGTATCTAAATATATTCTTTGTTCAATTTTAACTGTTTTTTCTTTTAGTTATTGAGTTATAACCGGCCTTTTTATATATACTGGATATAAATTCCTTATCAAATATGACTTGTATTTTCTGCTATTACCTGATTTGTCTTTTACTCTCTTGGTAAGGTCCTTTTTTATATGAAAGTGCAATTGACTATTTTAGACCCTTGGGCTCTTAATGTTTTATATAAGAAGGCTTCGCCTTACCCAACATCAAAAAAATTTATTCAAAGCTTTATAGCTCTAGCTCTTAACTTTAGGTCTGTGTACCATATTGAGTTAATTTTTGTGTATGGTGTGAAGATGTCCCACTGAAGATGTTTTTCCTTTTTTTTGTTTGTTTGTTTGTTTATGGCAAATTGCTTTAACTAAGAACTTAAAACAAAAATTTAGACAAGACTTACGTAGCATTTATTTAAAATATTACTGAATTCTTAAATAGTTTTAGACTTTTCCAACATGAAAAGCAATTTTAAACTATTTCACTGTCTTGCAATATATCCCAAGAATTAGGAACATGATTTACAACCATGTTACTTCCTGTTATAAGAAAAAGGTAGAACCATGAAATTGTTACAACTTTAAAAAAATTCATAGGTTCAAAAGATAATCCTTTAAAAAAGGGAAGAAAATTAATCCTAACCATGAAAATGTTTTTCAATGCCCCAGTAGCATTTATTGAAAAAATTACTTTTCCCTATTGAATTGTCTTGGCACCCTTTTTATAAATCAGTTGTTCATAAGTGTAATGGTTTACTTCTGGATTCTGAATTATTCCATGGTTCTCTAGTATGTCTAGTCTTAGTTCTCTAGTATGTCTAGTTCTCTAGTTCTAGTTCTCTAGTCTAGTTCTCTAGTATGTCTAGTCTTAGGCCAGTATCACACTGATGACCTTAGCTATGTAGTAAGCTTTGAAACGCGGAAGTGTGAGTTTTAAAACTTTAACTTACTTTTCATAATTGTTTTGGTTCCTGGGCCCTTAAAATTTCAAATGAATTTTAGGATAGGCTTATCAGTTTCTCAAAGAAGGCAGCTGGAACTCTGATATGCATTTCTCACTCAGCCCAGAAGAGTCAGGAGGACACAACTTTCACTGCAACTTTGAAGAATCAATTTTTAAGGGGAATCTCAGCATTTAAGAAGAGCTTGTGGTCTAAAATCACAGTGGGAAGGAGGCTTTTAATTGTAAAGGGGATAATTAGATTCGACAGTGGCAGGGCCCAGGTGGTGTCAACCTAATTGGCAAAGATAAAGTGGCTGTGGTTTCTGTAATGTACATCCGAGTCAAAGCGGCAGTCAGATGCCTCCTCCTGTAAGTGAAATAGATGAGCAACTTTAAAAATTCTTACTTGATCTGCATAAGTAGAAGAGTTCTAGGAAACAATCAAACTTTTCAGAGATTGCTAGACACTGGTCTGAATTTGATAGTAATTCCCAAAGCCCCAACATGTCCCTCCCTGTGGTCCACCAATATGACTAAGGATCTGTCTCACAGCGGACCCATTAAGTCTGTGAACCCATCTTCTAGTCATTTATTTAGTTCTAGAGTGCATACTTGGAAGAGATATACTCAACAACTGGCAGCAGTTCCATGTTTGTTTTCCGATCTGTGAAGGAAGAGTTGTCATGGTGGGAAAAGCTGAGTGGAAACCATTAGACCTGTCTATATTTAGGAAAATAGTAAACCCAAAGCAATATTGCATCCCTGGAGGGACTGCAGAAACCATTGTTATCAGGTACATGATAGGTGCAGGGGTTTTGATTCTTGTCACCTCCCCCTTCAACCTACCTATTTGGCCAGTACACAGAAGATAGATGAATGACAGAGAATGACAATAGATAATCTTAAGTTTAATGAAGTAGTGCAGTTTCTGTACCAGATGTGATTTCACTGCTTGAGTAAATTAATGTACCCTGAGTATCTGTTATGCAGTTAGTAATCTGGCAAAGGCTTTTCTAAAAATATCTGCAAGTAAAAAAGTACCAGAGCTGTTTGCATTCAGCTGGCAAGGCCAGCAATATACCTGCACTGTCCTACCTCAAGGATATATCAGTTCTCCAGCCCTAAATCACTGTTTCCTCACATGAGATATCACACTTGTCTATTATATTGATAACATTATGCTTATTGGACCTTGCCAGCAAGAGGTAGCAACTTCTCTAGACTTATTGATAAGACATGTGCTTGTCAGAGGGTGGGAAGTAAATTCAACAAAAATTGAAAGGTTTTCTACCTCGGTAAAATTTCTACGGATTCAATGGTGTGGGGCATGTCAAGATTCCATCTAAGGTGAAGGATAAATTAAAGCATCTTTCTCCTCTTAATACCCAAAAGAGAGGTTCAGTGCCTAGTGGGCATCTGGATTTTAGAGGCAACATATTCCTCACTTAGATATGCTATGCTGGTCCATTTATGAATAGCATAAAAGCTGGTGGTTTTGAGCAGACCTAGAATAAGAGTAGGCTTTGCAACAGGTCCAGGCTGCTATGCAAACTTTTTACTACTTGGGCCACGTAACCCAGGAGCTCCAGTGGTGCCTGAGACATTGGTGGAAGCTGGGATGCTGTTTGGAAACGTTAACAGGGTCTTACATGTGCATCATAGCAGTGACCCGGAGGATTTGGGAGCAATGCTCTGCCATCCTCTGTGGATTACTTTTCTTTTGAGGAACAACTTTTGGCTTGCAACTTTTTCCTGGAAGAGGCCAGAACCAAAAGCAAGCATTGTGTCCGTTTCCTTGGGTGTGTGTCCTGCAGCCCCCACTGACCTCAGGAAGACTATGTTTCATTAGAATACAACACAAATAAAAAGTCACTGGACCAACCTCCTAAAGAAAATGCAAGAAAGGACATCAAATTCTATTTTGAAATAATGAAAAACATTTCAGCTATACATTTCTAGGCAAATACATTTGCCTACAGTGGGCAAGGTGAAAGTGATGTTCTTTGAATAAGAGAAACTTCATATGAGTTACTGAGTTAAATGCTAAATATTATTGGTACATTTCTTCACAAACACTTAGGAAACATCAAAATGAAAAAAAACTATAATGGAAAAATTCTTAAGATTAATTGAAATGATACAATTAAATAATAATGATATATTAAAAAATAAACCAGAAATCAATGATTACTCCTAGATGTAGATTTTACATTATGCAATAAATGCCAGTCATTTACAATTACTTTGTCTTACTGTTACAATGAAATATCCTCTGAGTGATGTCTTCAAAATGTTTTATCAACATAAATCAGTTATACATAACTTTAAAAACACAGTATGATTGTAACCGGCTTTTCAGTCATCTTCACAGTTTGCTATATAACAGTGTTACATTTACTAAAAACACCAGTGAATACACAGACTATGTGTTATGAGCAGCTCCTAACCTTAATATGATTAAAGAAAAAGCTACCGCCAGGGTACCACAGCGCTTTGGTATTTTGCCACAATTACAAGTTTTCTTTTCAGTTTATCTTAAACACACTTGACAACTTGAGTTTTCTCTGAAAGTCTGCACCCTATTATAAAGCTGTAAAATATTTTCAAGGTTTTGAAAGTGAAACCAGAATATAGGCAAAATGAAAAAGTACATCTAAAAGTTGATGCAGCTTAAGTGTACTATTTTAATCCTACTTAGGGAAAATGGTTAGGAAAGTCTAATAAAAACAAGGGAGAATCATGACTTGGGTGTGTTCATAGGATACCTTCTTCTATCACTTTAAAATTTATTAATTAGAAAAATGAGAGAAATTTCAGAAAGGAATATAGAAAAGCGATGCACAATAATATTAATAATATTTTGATATCCAGATATGGATTGTAACTGAAAAATTTAGATCAATACTAAAAGCAATAATTTAAATGGAAAAAATTGAGTGTAAGTAAGGATTAGACCATTTGAGTACATAATCATTTTCTTAAAGAGAAATTAATCATATGAGCATATTTAAAAACTGGTGATACAAATAATATAAAACCCATACTGCCCACTACAATGATAATATGAAATATTTAAGAAGCCCTGATAGCCCCTGAAATATTGTCACATGTAGAGAAGAAACTTGACAATGCTAGCTCAATTTGACAACAATCCTCAAGGCTTATGCAATATTAACTGATAGTTGTGAAGGTAAAATATTTTCGAAATATTTTATTGATTTACCTTGCGGATACAGCTTCAGATTTTTCCTTAACACAAACTTCAGACCTTTTTTTCTCCTCCTGACAAAGAGCTCCAGCTGCAAGATAGTGTCACTGTTTGCATTTCCCTCTGGTGGCATCCCTGTCCCAGGGGAGCCTCAGACTCTAACCCTGCATACTTTCTCATTTGGTCTTTTAATCTGGTTAAGAACTCACAGGGACCTTCATCCTTTCCCTGCTGGATATCAGAGGCTTGTGCCAGATTTTCAGAATGAGGGAATGCTTCTCTTACTCCCTTTATAATTAATTTTCTGCAGTCCTTCATATGATTTCTATTGACAGCATGGTTGTTACCCCAATCTGGTTTCTGGCTGGAGAACTTTTTTTTTTTTTTTTTTGCGGTACCGGGGATTGAACGCAGGGGTGTTCTACCTCCGCGCTACACCCCCGGCCCTATTTTTTTATGCTTTATTTTTGAAACCGGTTCTCACGAAGTTGCAGAGGGCCTCACTAGGTAGAGAGAGAGAGAGAAAGACAGAGAGAAAGAGAGAGAGGAGAGAGAGAGAGAGATCGATCGTGCGGGCACGTGCGCTGAGGTTGGCCGCGAACCCGGATCCTCCGGTCTCCGCCTCCCAAAGTACTGGGATTACAAGCGTGCGCCACCACGCCCGGCATGCACTTGCTTTTCTATATGCCAACAATTTAGAAGCACATTTAATAGACTCAAATGTTATTCATAGATTATCCTTGAAAATCAAGACATCAGATAGACATAATTAGTGTCTTAAACCATTTTTCTTCTACAGGGGAAAAAAAAAACCTCCAAAAGCAAAGAACATTAAGGCAAACATAAATATTAAATTTGCTCAATTGTCAGCTTTAAGTCACATGAATGAAAAGGAACCCAGAAAGCCTCTAATCAGAACAAAAATATATGTGTACAAACCCAGGTGATTTTAGGAAAAAAAAACATGAGCTCAAAAGAATGAAACAGCCATAGTTGTACCTCAGGACTAGGGTTGGTATCGCCTAAAGCATTCTCCGTCTGATACCACTATTTGCATTTTCTTTTTTCTCTAATCTTTTGCTCTGTGGTAAACTAAGGATCTGAGGTGGCCAATACTGATTTTAGTTGGCGCACCTTAACCACCTTATCCTTAGCCCACATTGTACCAATCTGGTAGCTACCTTATATACATTAGAGATTATAATACATTCAAACTCCCGTCTAACTTTAGAATATTGGAAGGTATTCATTCTAGCTTCAGCTTTTCTTCTTTCAGCCCTTTCAGAGATTAGCAATGGCAGCCACTTTCCCATCATACATTTGTTTAGGGAGAGCATCCTTAATATGTAAAAAAAAAAAAAAAAAGACTGGAATGCTTGCTTGGTGATGTGTGCCCCTCGGTGGCAGAACAGGGACTCTTGCACTGGACTGTCATAGCTACAGAGAGTAATGTCTGCCAAGGTTGCCAGAAGAAAGGTAGGATTTCTATTGCTGCATCTTAGGAATAGGTGGGTTGGTATAGCCCCCTACACACACACACACACACACACACACACACCACCACCACCACCACCACCAGGTATCCTGCATTCATAGACATTGTAGGAGACTGCCCTGAACCTGTATGATGTTCACCAGGGTAGAGGTGGAGAAAAGAAAAAGGTAGAGGGAAGGGAGCTCTCTCCTAACCAAATTTGAGTCATGTCACCAAATGGTTTAATTTTCTGGAGCCAATTGATGAGTCAGGCTAGGTAAGTTTTTTTTTTTTTTTGTGGTACCGGGGATTGAACGCAGGGGCGTTCTACCTCCGCGCTACACCCCCGGCCCTATTTTTTTTTATGCTTTATTTTTGAAACCGGGTCTCACGAAGTTGCGGAGGGCCTCACTAGGTAGAGAGAGAGAGAGAGAGAGAGAGACGCGCGTGCCTGAACGCTGAGGTTGGCCACGAACCCGGATCCTCCAGTCTCCGCCTCCCAAAGTACTGGGATTACAAGCGTGCGCCACTATGCCCGGCCAGGTTAGGTAAATTTTGACAGAGCAACACATCCTATTTAAGTAAAGTTAAGCTCATCTCAGATGCTGGGCAGCCGGGTACCAGAATCTGTATTGGTCAGGGTTCACCAGACTAACAGAATTCACAGAATGAGTATATGGAAAAAGGGATTTATCAGATCAGCTTACAGTGTAGTCCCGAGTTCCGACTGCACGTGGAGAGTCAGAGGAACCAGTAGCTGGTCGAGCGGTCTAAGAGCTCTTAGGAGAAACGATGGTGAAGTTTCAGTTCGAAGGGCTAGAGGCCAACGATCTCAGACGAGAGCAGAAGATCAAGAAGCTCCTCAGAGAAATGGCGAAGTTGGAGGCTGACGATCTCAGAAGAGAGCAGATGCGTTTTCTTCGGAAAGAGTTGCGCATCCCTCTACATGGCTTTCTCCTTCTTTTATCTAAGTCCTGCACCTATCAGAACCCTGCTGCCTACATTTAGGGCAGGACTTTCTGTTTAATCTGCTGTTACATACCCAAAGTCACATGATCTTGGGTGTGTCATGATCCAGTCAAGCTGACAAATTAGATTAACTATCATAAGTCCACCCCTTGTCAACTTGACTCCTAACCCTGTCTTTTTAAATCATATTAATCTTCAAATAAATACAATAACAATATTAAAATCTTGCCTAACATGATAAAGCTATCCCACGTACAACCAGAAATGCACCAGTCACTTACCCTGAATAGGAGGCAGGGCTTCCTGAGTGATACTTATTCCTAATACTTAAGTATTGATATAAAGTCCATCAGTGTTATATTACATGATAGAGAAATAAGGGAGGAGATAAGTTAGAGATATCTGCTTAACACATATAAATATATATATATATATATATATATATATATATACACAAACATATTCTTAATGGAATAATAAGAATATTTATAGCAATTACAATCCTCGTTTCTGTAACTGGTCTCGTGGCTGTAGTTGGTACTTATAACTACCTTCTCTACTACCCATTCTGTATTCCCTCTACCTTCAGCCAGCACTTCGGCAGGTCTTGGTTCTTTACCCGGAGGGGTGACCCACACCTTCATTCCTA
>PVJS01015953.1:0-38157 GCA_004027185.1 Glis glis
TTTTGAAACAGGGTCTCACTAAGTTGTGGAGGGCCTCACTAAGTAGCTGAGGCTGGCTGCGAACCCGGATCCTCCGGTCTCAGCCTCCCAAGTACTGGGATTACAAGCATGTGCCACCACGCCCGGCTCATGGTTGTGTTTAATGCACTGTACTTTTAGTCTTTTGTGTGTGTGTGTGTGATACTGGGGATTGAACCCAGGGGCATTCTACCTCTAAGCTACACTCCCAGCCCTTTTTATTTTTTATTTTGAAATAGTGTCTCACTGAGTTGCTGAGGCTGGCCTCAAACCTGCTATCCTCTCTCAGCCTCCCTAGTACTGGGATTACAGGTGTGTGCCACCATGCCCAGCAATGCACTGCAGGGTTTTTTGTTTGTTTGTTTGTTTGTTTGTTTTTGGTGCTGGGGATTGAACCCAGGGGCATTCTACTTCTGAGCTACACCTCCAGCCCTATTTTATTTTTTTATTTTGAAACAGGGTCTTGCTAGGTTGATGAGAGCTCACTACTTGCTTAGGCTGTCCTCAAACCTGCAATCCTCCTGTCTCAGCCTCCAAAGTACTGGGATTACACCACGCCCAGCTATGTACTCAGTTTTAAAAGCTCCCTTTGGGGCTGGGGATGCAGCTCAATGCTTAGCACTTGCCTAGCATGCCAAGGCCCTGCAGCAAATAAATAAATAAGTAAGTAAATAAATAAATAAATAAGTAAAAAAGAAAGAAAAGTTAGCCAGGCGTGGTGGCACACGCTTGTAATCCTAGTACTTGGGAGGCTGAGACAGGAGGATTGCAAATTCGAGGACAGCCTCAGCTACTTAGTGAGGTCCTCCGCAACTTAGTGAGACCCTGTTTCAAAATAAAGAATAAAATAGGGCTGGGGGTGCAGCTCGGAGGTAGAATGTCCCTGGGTTCAATCCCCAGTACCACAAAAAAAATCTCCCTTTGTCTCTCTGGAGGTGGCTGGGAAGAGCCCAGCTTTGGGAATCTTGGTGGCTCTGGGCAGCCCAGTCCCAGCCGGCCCAGGCACCCTGCTTAATCCCCCAAAGCAGTTGAAGGAAACCTGACTTTCCCAGGATCGCTGCTCAGTACCAATCAGAGTCTCCAGGCTGGAAGGTGCCCTGACTCCTGGAGCACACCGTGTAGTCACAGTGTCTGTACCTGGGACGGAGCCCCTGGGCTCTGCACCCTGCTGCAGTGCCCATTTTCCTCTGTGTGCTGTGACTGAGGCTCACTGGGGTCTGCGGGCAGGATGTGAGGCCTGAGAAGCTGGGGCTCGTGGAGCTCTCCCTGTAGCTCGCTTCCTGGGGAGAGAAAATCAACACAATTACAGTTGGGAGTGAAATCAATACAGCAGAGTTTTAATGGGAGAGGGGCAGAGTTTTAATGGAAGAGCGGGCAGAGCGGAGGTTTGGCCCCAGGAGGCAGCTAGCTAGAGGGGGAGGGCCATGCTGCTCTCAGAAAGAGCTGAGGCCAGTGGCCACTGCTCTTCCCATTTTAGAGAGTGATAAATTGAGCTGCTCAGAGGAACCAAAACTAGCTGCCAGAAGCTGGGCATGGTGGTGCATACCTGCTGTCCCAGCACTTGGGAGGCTGAGACAGGAGGATGGTAGGTTTGAGGCCAGTCGTAGCAACTTAGCAAGGCCCGCCACAATTTAGTGAGACCCTGTTTCAAAATAAAAAGTAAAATAGGGCTGGGGGTGTAGCTCAGAGGTAAAACACTCCTGAGTTCAATTCCCAGTACCAAAACAAAACAAACAAACAAAAAACTAGCTGCTGAGGCCGGGTGTGGCGGCACATGCTTGTAATCCCAGTATTTGGGAGGCTGAGAACAGAGGATCCGGGTTCGCGGCCAGCCTCAGCTACTTAGTGAGGCCCTCCGCAATTTAATGAGATCCTGTTTCAAAATAAAGAATAAAAAATAGAGCTGGGGGTATAGCCTGGAGGTAGAATGCCCCTGGGTTCAATCCTCCGTACCGCCAAAAAAACAAAAACAAAAAAACTAGCTTCTGTGAATTGTCTAGGCCTGAGCACCTGCTTCTCTGGGTTGCTATACATACAGTAGGCATGCAGTTATGCAGTTGAATTTGTCTTTGGCCTTCATTCTTTTTTTTTTTTTTTGGTACTAGGGATTGGACCCAGGGGCATTCTACTTTTGAGCTATATCCCCAGCCCTTTTTTTTTTTTTTTTGAAACAGGGTCTCACTAAGTTGCTGAAGTTGGCTACAAACCTGCAATCCTCCTATCTCAGCCTCCGAAGTACTGGGGTTACAGTGTGTACCACCACGCCCGGCTGTCCTGCACGCCCGGCTTTCCCTCCGGTCTCTAGCACCCAGCGCCGCTGTGTTGCTCTCAGTCACTCTGGGAAGGAAGCAGCTGAATACGGTCATTCACACCAATCAAAATTAGGGTTTTTTTCCCCTTGAGTAAACACCCAAAGCACCGTCTCCACCCTGCAGAAACTCATGCATGGGCCACCAGGATAAATGTGGAAGTGGTAGACAGCGGCATGCTGTCCCAGGGAGATACATTTTTGTGTATGTGTGTGGTACTGGGGATTGAACCCAGGGGCATTCTACCTCGAGCTACACCCCCCAGTCCAATTTTCTTTCTTTCTTTCTTTTTTGTAGTACTGGGGATTGAACCTAAAGGCATTCTACCTTCAAGTTATACCCTCAACCCAATTTTCTTTCTTTCTTTTTTTTTTTGCGGTACTGGGGATTGAACCCAGGGGCATTCTACCTCCGAGCTACACCCCCAGCCTCCCAAGTACCGGGATTACAAGCGTGCGCCACCACACCCGACTCTATTTCCTATTTTGAAACAGGGTCTCGCTAAGTTGCTGAGTCTGGCTTCAAACCTGCGATCCTCCTGTCTCAGCCTCCCAAGTACTGGGATCACAAGTGTGCCCCGCCACACCCAGCTACAAGTCACATCTTGAAGGTTGGCTAAAAATTTGCTCTCTGAGTACACCCGGGAAGGGAATAGCTTGGGCCAAGCCAGGGGGACTGAAATGCCAGGGGAAGGATAAGCGGCTGAGAGATACAGGAAAGATCCTGGGTGCCGAGGGAACATTTACAAATGTGCAGGAATCCCGGAGTGGTGGCACACGCTTGTAATCCCGAAGGCTGAGACCGGAGATTCCGGGTTCGCGGCCAGCCTCAGCCACTTAGTGAGGCCCTCCACAACTTGGTGAAGCCTTGCTTCAAAATAAAATAGGGCTGAGGGTGTAGCTCGGAGGTAGAAGGCGTCTGGGTTTAATCCCCAGCACCAAAAGAAAAAAAAATAGCGCAGAATCCTGGCCGGAAGACCTGAGCAGGTTTGAGGAACTGAGATCGGCATGGCCTGGAGGGTGGGACCGAGGGAGGGAGGAACTGAGATTGCAGCCCGGGCCCTTGGCAGGAGTCGAATCACGAAAGCCTCAAATGCCAGGCTGGAGCGCTGGGGACTGATCGCTGGGGACTGATCGCGAGGCCAGTGGGAGGCAGGAGGGGCGGGCGGTGGCCTGTTGGAGAGAGCCAGGCCCTGCGGGTGGGATCTGTCAGCCTTGCTCCTGCTCTCAGCTCTCAGGGGATTTGTGTTTTCAAAGACCTACCCAGAAGGAAGGGCGGGCTGGTGGAGGAATTTCGGCCGGTGTGATAGGGTCAGGGTGTATTTTGGGCCTGCAGAGCTAACTGACCCTGGAGACTAAGTTCATCTGAGACCACACTCAGGATGGCTGCCCCCCACCCCCATCCCCCTTCCTGGGCCTGCAGCTCCTGCTCCAGAGGGCTAACCCTAACCCTAACCCTGCCTGGGGGACCTTCATCCCAGCTCCTGCTTCTGAGCCAGCTTGCAACTCTGAGAGTTCCCCTGGCAGCAGGGCGATCAGCTTCCCCTCAGAGCACAGATCATTCGGAGCAGCTGATGGCTTACTTCTCCTTTAAAATTTTTTTTTCAGATTTTATTTTTAGGATAAGAAAAAAAAAAAGTTGGGGGAAAGGCTTTTTAGAAAATTCCTTCGGTACAGAATTAATGGCTTGTGAACGTCAGGGCGGGCGGGCGAGAGCCGGGTTCCCAGCCTGCTCCCCCCCTCCTCCCTCTCTGTGGCCCACAAATCACCCCAAGCCCGCCGCCTAGGCTGGCTTCTCCCAGGCCCCCCACCCTGGCTGGGCAGGGCCCCCCACCCCATCGCAGGGCTCAGAGCAGAACACCCTGAAGGTATGTATCATCTGGGGTCTCCCAGATCTCCCCTCCAGAGCTTGTGTCCTCCCCCAACCAGGGTTTACAGTCTTAATTTTCAAACAACTTATTTTTTTAATGACGCAAGTAATCCATATTCAGGGAAGAAAAGTTATATAACTTAGAGGAAGAGCATTTCTTTCAGTGGGGCTGGGGCCCAAGCGCCCGCTCTCCTGCCCCACACACTGGCGGAGGCTGGACCCCGGCCTGGGGAGGCGGCTCAACACCCACTTCCCAGCATTGTTCCCAACTTGGACACACACACGACAAAGCTGGGCAGGTTAGGGCCAAAGCTGAAGGCTGAAAAGAAGCCGATTATATAGCAGTCTCCCCTTATCTATAGTTTTATTTTCCACAGTTTCAGTTATCGTTGGTCATTTGAGGCCCAAAAAATTAAATGGAAAAATTCCAGAAAGAAATGATAAGTTTTAAATTGCTTGCTGTCCTAAGTACCGTGATGAAATCTTGGGCTATATCTGTCTGTCCCTTCTCCCAAGCCCCATATGAATTATCCCTTTGTCCAGTGTATCCACATTGTATACACTATCTGCCCGTTAGTCACTTAGTAGTCATCTCGGTTAACAACTTGGCCCAAGAGCACGGACGGGTATGCCGAAAAGAAGCCTTCAAGTGCTTCCTTTAAGTGTAATGGTACTTAATAAGGAAAGAAAAGAAATCGTATGCTAAGGTTGCTAAGTTCTTCAGTACAATAAGATGTTTTGTGCCTGAGAGAGAGAATGCGCGTGCGCATACCAGAGCACACATTCACATCTTTTTTTTTTTTTGGTACTGGGGATTGAACCCAAAGATGTTCTACCTCTGAGTTACACCCCAGTCTTTTTATTTTTTTATTTTGAAACAGGGTCTCACTAAGTTGCTGAGGATCTTGCTAAATTGCTGAGACTGGCCTTGAACTTTCGATCCTCCTGCCTCAGTCTCCTGAGTCTCTGGGATTGCAGGCATGCGTCACTGCACTTGGCTCTATTTTATGATAATCATATTAGCCACAATCATGTGTGAAGCACAGTGGAGTCAGCTAATGCGATCCAGGCACTAATCATGGGCTTCATGCTATGCAAGCACTTTATTTTTTATTTTTTATTTTTTGCAGTACCGGGGATTGAACCCAGGGGCATTCTACCTCCGAGCTACACCCCCAGCCCTATTTTTTTTTTTATTCTTTATTTTGAAACAGGGTCTCACTAAGTTGCGGAGGGCCTCACTAAGTAGCCAAGGCTGGCCGCGAACCCGGATCCTCCAGTCTCCGCCTCCCAAAGTACTGGGATTACAAGCGTGTGCCACCATGCCGGGCTTGCAAGCACTTTTTAATGAACAATCTCATCCCTGCCCCTAGGAGGGAGGGACTACAGATGTGCCCATTTTATAACTCATAAACTGAGGCTCCGTGACTTGCCCAGGTCCCTCACAGCTGTCCTCTGGAAGATCATTCACTCGTGGGTTTTGGTTCCCCAAGGAATGGTACTTGGGCAGAGGGACCAGTTTTGGCCCCCCACCTCTAGGCATAGGGCTTAGCCCCCCAGAGACACACTGGAAACAGCCCAGTGTGGAATCCCAGGGGGCTCAACTGTGTTTATTCACCCCAGGACAGGAGAACTCACTATTGTTTTCTTTTTTTTTTTTTTGTGGTACTGGGGATTGAACCCAGGGGTGTTCTACCTCCACGCTACGCCCCTGGCCCTATTTTTTTTTATACTTTATTTTGAAACCGGGTCTCACGAAGTTGCGGAGGGCCTCACTAAGTAGAGAGGGAGAGAGAGACAGGGAGAGAGAGAGAGAGAGAGAAAAAGAGAGAGAGCGCGTGCGCACGCGTGCGCGAGCCGAGGCTGGCCGCGAACCTGGATCCTCCGGTCTCCGCCTCCCAAAGTACTGGGATTACAAGTGTGCGCCACCACGCCTGGCCTCTATTGTTTTCTTTTGAAAATTAGCTGAGCCTTTGTACAAAAACCACATGAGCACATCATCAATAACTTAGACTTCCAAAAAGCACAGACAAGAAATTAAAAACACTAAAATCCAGAGTGGGGCAAGACTTGTAATCCCAGTACTCGGGAGGCTGAGACAGGAGGATCGCAGGTTCAAGGCCAGCCTCAGCAACTTAGTGAGACCTGGTTTCAAAATAAAAAATAAAATAGGGCTGGGGGTGTAGCTTAGAGGTAGGATGACTCTGGGTTCTCTCCCTAGTACCACAATCAAAAGAAAAAAAAAGCCCTGTCTAAAACTGCGCTGTGGGGCCGGCTCTGATGCAACGTGCTGGCGACCTCCCTGAAACCCCCCCCCCACACACACACTCAGAGCTTGCAGTGGTCAGGGGCAGGTTGAGGTGCAGGCTCAAGTTAGATGCCAGGTCCTGGTGGTGCCACGTGGCAGCTGGCGATCTTTGCTTCTGAGCCTCAGTTTCCCCATCTGTGAGACAGGGTCTCACAGGGCCACTAAGAGTCAGGAAAGCAATACACCAGCCTGGCAGTGTCAGCTCCCCGTGAGCGTGGCCTGCCGTGATGTTTGCCATTGTGACTATTACTTTCCTATTTGTGACCAGTTTTACCAAAATGGCCCCATGACATCCTGGGACCTTTCTCATCATTGATACGGATTTATGGGGGTTGCTCTCTCCTGGATGACGTACTGTGTTCAGTCCCACGAGACATAAGGTCATGTCCTTCCTCATTCCTTTAAACCTCCCCCTACCCGCCTCTGTGCATCTGAGTTCTTACTTTCTAGGCTGTGCATTCTGGAAGCTGTCATGTTTTTGTGCACACTAAGGAATCTTTCAAAGCAACAAGACGACCCAGAAACAGGCAGGAGCAGGTCCTGAGAGTGGCCAGGCGCTAAGGTCACGCCCCTGTGGCTGTCTGTTTTCTCTGAAGAGGGCCAATTTGCCACTGGAGGGGCCTCAGGGACATTGCAGAACTGTGCACTGGGACACACCTGGCCTCCGTTTCCTCACTGTACCTGCGGCTGGCGAGATGCATGCTTGGGGAAGGAAGGAGGGCTTCAGTTTGGGGAGGGCCCTACCTGGCAGTTTTTGATCTGTGGGGCTATGGGGTGGTGGTCCTTGGCCAGCGCAGGGGGCCTGGCAGGAGGAGCCCTCCTAGTTGCTAGTGGAGAAGAGCCAGGGCTATAGGAAAACACCATTTAGGTGGGAGGAGTGCCTCTTGAGTGTCGGCAGGTAAACTGAGGCAGGGATGGACTCAGGTGATTTCACATGGACCATTCTGCTCTGCCTGGCTATGGCTGATCAGGAGGGGTGTCCCCAAAGACCAGGGGTCTGTAGTTCTCACCCCGTCCCAACCTCCCTGACCTATTTATTTATTTTTGAGCCAGGGTCTGTTGTTGCCCAGGCTGGCCTTGAACTTCCAGCCTCAAGCGATCCCCCCCCTCGGCCTCCTAAACAGCTGGGACCACAGGTGCACACCATCATGCCCTCCAGCCTTTCAAAAGCCAGGCTGACCTTGTTTTCTCGCCAGTCCTTCTGGTCTCCCTTGCAGGCCTCCTCCTGTCTGGTTCCTATCTACCATAAACGTCACTCCTTGGAGCAGCTCCGTGTCACAGGCCGAGGCCAAGGCCAGGAGCTGGAGGTGTCTGCAAGGAGCAAGACTCGAAAACTGGGATGCTGAGGCCTGAGATACCATGCAGCTATGCGAGTGGGGAGCCCCAGAAGGTTCCAGAGCTGAGGTCTGACCCAATGTTTCCCTTCCAGCTGCAGCCAGAGCAGTTGGACTGCGGTGCCGCCCACCTGCAGCACCCACTGTCCATCCTGCAGCCCCTGAAGGCCTCACCAGTGTTTCGGGCCCCGGGCCTCACGTCAGTGGCCGTGGCCAGCGCCAACAACTACACGGCCGTCTTCCTGGGCACCGTCAATGGGAGACTCCTCAAGGTGGGGACCGGATGGGGTGGGGTGGGGTGGAGGGGGCAAGGCTCCTGGAGGAATGGCCCGGTCAGTCTGCACACCTTAGCAATATTAGGCCCCAGCAGCCCTGGTCTTCCCCCTCCACCCATTTTGCCCCTGGTCTCCATCTCCCAGCATGTCTTGGACTCGAGTCTGACAGGCCTGGGTTTGCCTCATGACCCTGAGATGTCTTCATTCCGCAGTACTTGCCATGTTCCCCAGCCTCTCTGGGCCTCAGTTTCCTCATCTATGAAATGGGTATGTGGGGTATGAGAAGTGTGGCCCAGCAGTGCTCCGACACTGTCTTCTCACGGAAAGCTCCCCTCAGCCCCGGGGCAGCTCACCCTCATTCACCTGGTTAACTCAGGAGACTGAGGCCCAGAGAGGGGAAGCCACTCATTCAACCTGCACATCTGTTTGGCTCCTACATGTCACAACCAGAATTCAAACTCAAATCCTTGTTCTTAGCCAGAGCACCAGGCAGCCTCTCAGGGAATGTTTTGGAAATTGCAGCCCTTACATAGTCTCTGTGGGGAGGGTGTTGGTGGGGGCTGGACCCCCCCACCTTTCTTGGGCACCCATGTTTCTCACCAGTCTCAGAAGGCCCCGAGCTAGGAAGGGGGGTGCCAAGACCCTGAGCCCAGGTCAGGTGTCCCCTGCCCTGCACTCCTGGCATCCTGGCATGAGTCCTGCCTCCCCGCAGCTCAGCCTCAATGAGAGCATGCAGCTGGTGAGCAGCCGGGTGCTGACAGTGGCCTACGGGGAGCCCGTGCACCACGTCATGCAGTTCGACCCAGCAGACCCTGGCTACCTTTATCTCATGACGTCCCACCAGGTAAGGCCGGAGCCCTAGGCTGTGGCACGGGCTGCGCCTCCAGGAGACCCTCTGCTCTGTACACCCCAGTTGCTCACCGTCCTGCCCCCCGCCCAAGCCGACGTCCTCTCTGCCCCCCCACGCTCCCCATCCCAGTGGCAAGCCTCAGTTTCCCCAACCACCCTCAGCTGGGCCTCACCACTGCCTTCCAGATGGCCCGGGTGAAGGTGGCGGCGTGCGAGGCGCACTCCACCTGCGGAGACTGCGTGGGCGCGGCTGATGCCTACTGCGGCTGGTGCACGCTGGAGACACGGTGAGGCCGGCGGGGGCGGGGGCGGGGACAGCCACCTCCCGGCCTGCAGGGACCTGACCCTGCGGTGCCGCCCCAGGTGCACCCTGCAGCAGGACTGCGCCAACTCCAGCCAGCCACATTTCTGGACCAGTGCCAGCGAGGGGCCCGGCCGCTGCCCCGCCATGACCGTGCTTCCTGCGGAGATCGATGTGCACCAGGACTACACAGTGAGTGGGGGCAAGAAGAAAGCAGCTCAGAGGGAGGGCGCGGCTGGGGGAGGCTGCTCACTGCCGAAGTGACATTTGGGTCAGGTTACCGAGTGAGTCAAGTTGCCTGGGTGGGGAAGAGCGGTCCAGGCAGGGGGAGCTGCCCTGCAAGACCCGGAGGCAGGAATGAGGGCCTGAGTGTTTGTGAGATTAGGGAATGAAGAGGTCACAGGGTCAGATAATGCAGCGCCTTCTTGACCACTGTAAGACAGTGAGTTGCAGATGGGGAAACAGACCCAGAGGGTCGCATGTAGGGTGCAGCTTTCTGTCCTCGAGTTCCCTCCAGGGGCCCCCTTCCATGCCTTCCTGCAGGGGACACTCAGGCCGGAGACAGGCTTGGTGCTCAGCCCTTGGGTGGGGGCAGGGTTGTGAGGGGAGCGGCCTAGCCCCCCCCCCAGCTGAGGGTCCCTCTCCCCCAGGGCATGATCCTGCAGATCTCAGGCAGCCTGCCCAGCCTCAGCGGCATGGAGATGACCTGTGACTACGGGAATGACATCCGCACTGTGGCCCGGGTCCCCGGCCCTGCCTATGGCCACCAGATCGCCTACTGCAACCTCCTGCCCAGGGACCGCTTCCCGCCCTTCCCTTCCCACCAGGGTAAGCTGGGCTGTTGGCACAGCAGGAGGGGGTGGGGCCTCAGGCCTGGGGAGGCAGGGGTCTTGATATCACAGCCTCCTGTGTTGGTGGAGACCCCTGCCCCCATGTCCACCGCCTGGCTCCCCCATACCTTCCAGACCACGTAACCATGGAGATGTCTGTGAGGGTCAATGGACGCAACATCGTCACCGCCAACTTCTCCATCTATGACTGCAGTCGCATCGGACAGGTGTACCCACACACAGCGTGAGTGGGCGGGGCTCACCCCGGCGGTGGGAGGAGCTAGGGCCCCAGAGGGGTGTCTATGCTCACCCAGAGGCCCTCCCAAGAAAAATCAGCGTCTAGAAGCAGACAGCAGACAGGACCCCGTCCTTCCCTCGCCAGCTCATGTATCGATGAGTAGATCTTACCACCCAGGCCTCTGCAAATACCTGGGCTGGTGGAGGCAGCGAGGACTCTCTGACTACACTTAAGTCTCCTAAAGGCCCATTTGTCTCCTCCTTGCAGTGGGGAGTTCCCCACTGCCCCTCCAAAGGAGTGCCCCGCCCCTCCAAGCACCTCTGAGGACCGGAAAGGCCTTCCCCTGTGCTGGCATTGGCTTTCTGGGTCCTGGTCCCCCGGGGCAGGGACGAGATGAGGGGTAAGAGCCAAGCATCTGAGAGGCTCCCTTGTTTTCCAGCTGCACCAGCTGCCTGTCAGCACAGTGGCCCTGTTTCTGGTGCACCCAGCAGCACACCTGTGTCTCCAACCAGTCTCGGTGCGAGGCCTCGCCAAATCCCACGGTAAGCAGACCAGGGTGCCCTCCACTCCTGCTGGCCTATTACCTTGGTTTTCTTAATTTACTACGGTGAGGACACCTCCACATCCTTACATTGTCTTCTTTGGCCTTGGATCTAACAGCCACATGGGGCTACTCATACATAGCATGTTTAACCAATCCCCTATTGCTGGATATACTGATTATTTCTGATTCTTCTTTGTTTTTGATGATAGGCAGGGCACTGTGAACACCCTTGATTATTCCCTGAAGACCAATTCTTAGAGATGACACTTTGGTGTGAAAGTGTGGCCATATTTTTAGACCTTTAGCTCCACTGCCCTGAGCTGATATGCTCTCCCACCTGCAGCCAGAAGGCCTGTATGGAAACGGGCCTCTCACCTTCTGTATCTTCAGCTGCCCTAGAAGATCAGAGAGTGTATTAGGGAGGTGACCTGCTAAGGCCACACAGCCAGGAGGTACCAGACTTCAGCCCAAATCCCTCTGGCTTCTATTGTGCCCTCTTCCAAAAGTCTGGGACTGGGTGGAAAGGCCCCTGCCTCAGTTTCCCCAGGGGCAGTGGGGACCTGGCAGCTGGTGGTGCTGGGGCTCTCCGGGGCAGGGAGGTAGCCCCTCCTGGGCTCTGCAGCAGGAATGGACATAAGCAGTGGGGGGGAATACAAAAATATAAATTCCATCATCTGTGCTACTGGTTGGTTTCTGGGACATGTTTGCTTGCTGGGCGGCTTCTTGCTTTGGCCCAAAGAGCCTGTGACACCCCCCAGCCTCATGCAGGGAGGGCTAGACAGGGTTCTGGGACTCTGGCTGAATGCTAACACACAGCCCGGCAGACAGCGGGGCTGGGGTGCCTGGTCTTGTATCAGAGCTGTGAGGCACCAGGTGCCTGCCTGCAGCTCATCTCTCCAGGCAAGAGATGCCCCTGCCCCTTTTCCAGATGGTACCACCTAAGGGCCAACATGACCCCTGGTGCCCCAACTCCCTGCAGATGGCACTTGCTGTGACCCAGTGAGGCAGCTCGAGCTCCCCTCAGAGAATTCCATGGGGTAAAGGGGACCTGGCCTCATGACACTGCACTCAGTACGTATTGAGTGCCTGTTGTATACCTGAATCTCTACTAGACAACCAAAAGAACGCAGTTAGAAGTAGTCCCACCCTCCCCATCGTGAGCCAAAAGCCTTAGGGGTGATGTGTGGCTGTGCGATCCTTGGCAAGTTGTCGAACCTCTCTGTACCTGTTTCCCCATGTCTAAAATGGGACCTACCTCAAGGGCTGGGGCGGAGATCTAGAATTACACCTGTAAGGTACCAACTCCATCCTTGGCGCATAGCAGGTGTTCACCCAAAGGCTTTTTGGGAGCTGATGGCCTCTGCATGGGTGTGCTGGGGAAGACTTCTGAGAGGGGACTTTTGTGTCAGGTCTCGACAGATGCATAGGATCTCACCAGTTGGGAGGTGTTTCCATGGCATTGATCCATCAGAGCACTGCCCCCCAGGCAGGAGTTGGGGTGGGGGCGCTGAGGAGTGCTGTCTTACAGGATTACTGTAATCTAGTAGGAGAAGAGGCAGCCTCGCCCCAGGCCTGCACGAGGCTCTGAACCAATGCTTAATTTGGCCTTAATTAAGTGCCAGTTAGCCAGGGAGGCGCCAGCCTCCCTGGGCAGACAGCGGCCCCATGGGACCTGCACCTCCACATGGGGCCCTGTGGAGCTGGGAGGAGAGGTATCCTCAGGAAAGAGGAGGTTCTGGGGGCTGTCTCCTGTCCTATCTTAGTGGTCCCCATGTGAAGGAAGTGGGGGTGCAACCCCACTGGAGGGGAGGACATTGGGGAAGGTGGGCGAGCCCTATGTCTCAGGTGCCCCTTGGTCCCCAGGCAGGGCCATATCCAGCCTTGGAAACAGGACAGAAGGGAGGGGGTGCACTGGATGGGGAGCCTGGCGCGGGCTCACGGTGGGGTGGGCTGTCATGAAGAGCCAGCGGAGAGGGTGATGTGGTAGGAGTGTGGGAGCAGAGAGGTCGAGGCACCAGGCCAGGTACATTCAGGTCGCTGGACCCCTTAGTGCTCCACTGGGTCAGGACACCAGGTCCCTTGAGCTGGCGAGAGACATACAACATACAAGGAGAGTTGTACAACTGCCCTGCCTGGTTTCCCAGCTGGCCTGTGAACATCTGTGGCCACTACCCCAGCTCGGCTCTTGCAGGCTTGGGCCAGGTGTTGGTGCAGCCCTCATGAACCGGTGTGTGCTGAGTCACATCTGGGCTGATTGTGGCTCCTGCCTTCTCAACCCAGCCTCGAGTGCAGTCAGCCATGGCCTGAGCCTTCAGGCCAGGCCCGGCCCATGTTCCAGCAGAGGGGAGAGGCCTCTGGCCCCTTCTGTGGCCTGGATGGCTTGAGTAGGGATAAGAACCTCCCAAGTACTGGCATTACAGGCTTGTGCCACTGCCTGGCCAACTAAAGCCTTCTCGTGCTGCTCATTTCACATTGGGCAAACTGACTCAGTTTCCTTTTTTTTTTTTTTTTGGTACTGGGGATTGAACCCAGGGGCATTCTACCTCCGAGCTACACCCTCAGCCCTATTTTTAATTATTTATTTTGAAACAGGGTCTCACTAAGTTGTAGAGGGCCTCACTAAGTTGCCGAGGCTGGCCATGAACCTGGAGCCTCTGGTCTTAGCCTCCCAAGTACTGGGATTATAAATGTATGCCACCACGCCCAGCTTCCTTTTCTATAAAATGGGTGTAATGATAGTATCTACCTCACAGGGCTGTTGGAAAGAGGATTTGATGAATTGATACAATGCAAAATGGCCTGTCCCCTGCTGTCCTGCTGGCACTATGGCAGGAAGCCTCCAGCCTCCTCTCAGAAATGCCCCTGGGGAGCCAGGCGTAGTGGTGCACACCTGTAATCCCAGTACTTGGGAGGCTGAGACAGGAGGATTGCAGATTCAAGGACAGCCTCAGCGAGTAGCGAGACTCTTAGCAACCTAGCAAGACCCTATTTCAAAACAAAAATAAAAAGGGCTGGGCCAGGCGTGGTGGTGCACGCTTGTAATCCCAGCGCTTGGGAGGCTGAGACAGGAGGATCACAAGTTCACGGCCAGCCTCAGCTACTTAGTGAGGCCTTCCACAACTTAGTGAGATCCTGTTTCAAAATAAAGAATAAAATAGGGCTGGGACTAGAGCTCAGAGGTAGAATACCCCTGGGTTCAATCCCCAGTATCACAAAAAAAAAAAAGAAAAGAAAAGCCCCTGGGAGCCAGGCGTGGTGGTGCACACCTGTAATCCCAGTACTTGGGAGGCTGAGACAGGAGCAATTTAATGAGACCCTCCACAACTTAGTGAGGTCCTCTGCAGCTAAGCAAGACCCTGTTTCAAAATAAAAGTAAAAGAATAAAATAGGGCTGGGGGTGTAGCTTGGATGTAGAATGCCCCTGGGTTCCATCCCAGTACCACAAAAAAAAAAAAGAAAAGAAAGAAAGGAAATACCCCTGTGTAACCCACTTCTGCTTTGTCCGCAGAGCCCCCAGGAATGTCCCCAAATTCTGCCCTTGTTCCTGGCCCCTGTGCCTACAGGCGGCTCCCAGGACATCCTGGTGCCTCTGGCCAATGCAGCCTTCTTCCACGTAAGTAGATGCCAGGCCAGATCCGGCGGAGGACTGCGCAGGCCACACACTGCCCCTCCCGGGCCTGGGGTGGTGACCGCGGAGCTCTGGCGCCTGCGTGGGCCTTGCTTTCCTTTCTCTTCGTTTCTGGGTTCCATCTGAGAAAGCCCCACCCTGGTTGCACGGGACTTAGGAGAAAGGGAAGTGGTGGCGAGGGCCAGGCCAGCGGGACCGCAGGTGGCCAGCAGCTGCTGCGGGAAGCCCTGGCCAGGCCCCCAGAGACACTCCTGGCAGAGCAGGGCCCCAGTCGCCTGCCTGGCTCCACGTGCACCCACCCCGCCTGCCCCCTGGCTGAATTGTGACCCTGGACACACCCACCCCTAGCTGCTTACCCAGTTGGTGACTTCCATGTCTTCCCTGGAGAATGGCCAGAAAACCCTTTACCACGCCTTCCCCATCGTCGAGAAGGGAATATGAGGCTGGGAATGGGCATATATATGGCACCAGGTCACACAGCATAGGGCTAGGCCCCTGCCTCACTCTGGACTCCTCGTCCAGTACTCCTCCCTGCAACCAGCCCCACCACCCAATCTGGGCCGGGGGAGGGGATGCAGCCCTTTCTGGGCCCCTCTTGGAGGAGTCCTGGGTGGGAAGCGTTGACAAGTCTTGGAAGTGTGCCAGCCTCCCCTCTCCCCATCTCCCTGGGACTCGCCATCTGTCGCTTCCACGGAGGAGCTGAGGCCCGTGACGGCTGTCACACGTGGGGACCACGTGCCGGGCATCTGGGATGTGTCAGGAAGCCTGGTGGCTGGGTTGGAGCTCTGTGAGGGCCAGGCCCCACCCAGCAAGGACTGGGGCAAGAACGTGTCCAGGAACAGCAGGGGCCTGGGCTGGTGGGAAGGGCACCTCTGTCCCCCTGGGCTACAGGAGCTTGGGATGGGGAGGCACAAGGACCCATTTGAGTCCTGCCTGATTCTTCCCGCTGGGCAGTGGGGCAGGTCTCTGTTCTCACTGGGTGACGGTAATCCCTGGCCGTGTCCCCCGAGGCCTGTTCTAGAATACTCTGAACAGACCTGGGGATGGGGGGCCTGGGCCTGGTCAGCAGCCCCTTTTCTGTGTTAGCTTCCAGGCTGGGACCCCCAAAAGTGGGAGATTGACCTGCTTTTTCTTCAGGGTGTCATATATGCCAACAAGGACATAAACAGGAATCCTGCCACATGGCTGGCTGGGGGCTTGCCCGAACACACAAAACCTGAGTTTGTTCACTCGGCAAATATTCACTGATACTGCTCCTGAGAGAACAAGACGAGGCTGGGGAATTAGGCCCTGTTTATTCATTCAATGAACATTTATCGAGCACTTCCTACATACCAATCATGGCAAGCACATATTGGGCAGCTACGGTGTGCAAACCACTAAGATATAGGATGTCCAGGCTGATAGTAGGACCAAGCCTACTTTTCAGGGCAGCAGTTCATGATGTCTGATGGAGTTGAAGGGAATGGGGGCTGGCTTGGCTCCCCTTACCCCCTCCATCTCTATTTCCCACAGGGTGCAGCCCTGGAGTGTAGCTTTGGGCTAGAGGAAAGCTTCGAGGCCCTGTGGGTGAATGAATCAGTTGTACGCTGCAACCAAGTGGTGGTAAGTGGTGTGGCCCCAGCAGAGGGCAGGGGTGGGGGGGAGACCTAGGTAAGTTCAGATGCTACATCCTTTCCTCCTCACCTTACCCTCCTCTACCTTTTGGTCCCCCATCCCCAACAGCTCTGCACCCATCTGTCTCCATGACAACCCCTCCCTCCAAAAGACCACCCCTGCCTTTCACACCCTTTCCTGTCCTTTTTTTTTTTTTTGCGGTACCGGGGATTGAACCCGGGGGGCGTTCTACCTCCGCGCTACACTCCCGGCCCTATTTTTTATACTTTATTTTGAAACCGGGTCTCACGAGGTTGCAGAGGGCCTCACTAAGTAGAGAGAGAGAGAGAGAGACAGGGAGCGCGCTACACTCCCGGCCCTATTTTTTATACTTTATTTTGAAACCGGGTCTCACGAGGTTGCGGAGGGCCTCACTAAGTAGAGAGAGAGAGAGAGAGAGACAGGGAGAGAGAGAGAGAGAGAGCTGAGGCTGGCTGCGAACCTGGATCCTCCGGTCTCCGCCTCCCAAAGCACTGGGATTACAAGCATGCGCCACCACGCCCGGCTCTTTCCTGTCCTTTTGCAGCTGCACACGACCCAGAAGAGCCAGGTGTTTCCACTTAGCCTCCAACTAAAGGGGCGCCCATCCCGATTCCTGGACAGTCCTGACCCCATAACAGGTGGGTGCCCCCTCCCACTCCACATGGCCACCAGGGACTCAGGACAATGTGGGAGGGGCTCAGCCTTGAGGGCTCATTCCAGTGCTGGTCGCACAGTCACAGATTTCCCTCCCCATCCTTCCCAACACTGACTAGGCCTCTTGCATCCCAGCCCTGCTGAGGGGCGTGGGGCCAGGCTGTCAGCCCCCAGGCACATCCCTGCCAGTGGCCGTGTACTGAACCAACTCAAGGGGAGTCTTAGACATCCTGGTGGACATGGGTTCCCACTTTCCCACCATGAAGGCCCCAGAGAGGCCTGGAAACTACCTCGCACCCCCCAATGGTTCCTGGCATCCCGGAGCCGCGCTTGTGGGTAAACAGCCCGGTCGGCCTGGGTGTGGATACCTGCTCTGCCACTGCCAGGCTGTGAGAGCTTGCAGAAGTGGCTCCACCTCTCTGAGCTGCGGCCTCTTATCTGCAAAATGGGGCTGATTCGTGACCCCTACCTGACCGTTTTGGAGAAGGTGCTGAGAACCTCGTGGGGTTTCCGACCTCGCAGCCAGTCCCTGTCTGTGGCTGACCCCCGACCCCGGTGTCTCCCCCAGTCGCAGTCTATAACTGTGCCATGGGCAGCCCCGACTGCTCCCAGTGCCTGGGCCGCGAGGACCTAGGTCACCTGTGCGTGTGGACCGACGGCTGCCGCCTGCGGGGGCCCCAGCAGCTGCAGCCTGGCACCTGCCCTGCCCCTGAGATCCGCGCGGTAAGCACACCCACCTGCTGCGGATGCGCCCCTCGCCATCCTGCGTGCATCCTTTGGGCTCGCGGACTGGTTGCATGCACCCAGGCATGCATTCAGTGTCACCTGTGAGCAAAGTGCCCGCCTCACGGGGCTACTGCTTAGTGGGGGGACAGATAGTCAAGAGTAAGGAAATAAATTATGCAAAGAAGGTGCGGAGTGCTATGGACTATAACATACAATCTCCAGTAACATATACACACACACACACAGATCTCTCAGGGAAGCTTTTTTATTTTTTTTGTGGTACTGGGGATTGAACCCAGGGGCATTCTACCTCCGAGCTACACCCCCAGTCCTATTTTTTATTCTTTATTTTGAAACAGGGTCTCACTAAGTTGTGGAGGGCTTCACTAAGTAGCTGAGGCTGGCGGTGAACCCGGATCCTCCTGTCTCAGCCTCCCAAGTACTGGGATTACAAGCATGCACCACCACGCCCGGCTTCTCAGGGAAGAATTCTGATTGGCTTAGCCTGGTCAGGCCTGGCCCCGTCAGCTTCTGGCTAGGATGTGGGATCCTGTAGTCAGACATGGCCACTGGGAGCTGACCTCAGTGTTCCTAAGAGACTCCCAGACCCACGCAGCTCAGTAGCTCAATAATGCACACATATTCCCTCAGGGCAGTCCAGCAACCTGCCAAGTGACAGGCAGCCCTGGTCCTCTCTGAGCCTCCATATCTTCCTCTGAGCAGTGGGTCTGGGTGGCCCTGCCTCTCCGTGGGCGTATGAGAGGAGCAGTTTGTCAGTACCTCTGCCTCAGAGCCCCACTTACCCCTCTCTCTGGTCTCCTGGCAGATTGAACCCCTGAGTGGCCCCTTGGACGGCGGGACCCTGCTGACCATCCGTGGCAGGAACCTGGGCCGGCGGCTCAGTGATGTGGTGCACGGCGTGTGGATTGGTGGCGTGGCCTGTGAGCCGCTGGTGGACAGATACACAGTGTCAGAGGAGTGAGTGGCGGACAGAGCTCCTGCCCCACCCTACCCAGCAGTGCCCACGCAGCTCAGTCCTCTCCCCTGCCCTCCCAGCACCCTGCACCCAGCACCCTGCTGCCCGATGTCCCACCGGGCATCCTGCCTGTTTCTGCTTGGGACACTCCTCCATGTCTTTCCCGTTCCATCTCTATGCCCCCTCCTCCAGAAAGCCTTCCCTGCTCTCCAGCCCCTCTGCCTTGCTCTCATGAAAATGATTTGTGGTTACAGTTTGGGGGTTGCCAGTGGGGTGTAAAGATCTGGGGCACGCCTGTAATCCAGATACTTGGGAGGCTGAGACAGGAGGATCGTAGGTTTGAGGACAGCCTCAGCAACTTAGCGAGGCCCTCAACAACTTCGCAATACTCTCTTTTAAAATAAAAAATAAAAGGGGCTGGGGGTGTGGCTCAGAGGTAGAACGCCCCTGGGTTCACTCTCCAGTACCACACACAGAAAAAAAAAATCTGGGTGTGCAGCCGTGGGTCCTTTCCCATGGGACTCTGGGAAATGAGTGAGCGGGGAGGGAGCTGGATTTTCTCCGGGGAGGCCCTAAGTCGGGCTTGCTGATAAGACTATCAGGGAACCAGCACAGACATTCTGATCAGAGCCCATCTGTCCGACCTCCTCGTCTTAGTGGTCCCTAAGCATGGCTGTCCCCAGGGTGGCCCCCGAGAGGCTCAGGACGGCTGTTCACCACCTGACAGGATTGCTCATTATTTTGATGTGGGTGACGCCATTGCGTGTTGCCTGCTGAATACCAGCTCTGGCTGTGAGTAGGAGGCTGGTGGCCACGCGCAGGGACGAGACATGGTCACACCCTCTGACCACAGCTGCCTCTCCTCAGGATTGTGTGTGCCACGGGGCCAACCCCAGGGCCGTTCTCAGACGTGGTGACGGTGAACGTCTCCAAGGAGGGAAGGTCACGGGAGCGCTTCTCATACGTGGTAAGGGCGCTGCCCACCATCCAGCCCCCCACCCCACAGCCCAGGGCCGGTCTGTGGCTGACTGCCTGCCTCTCTCCCCGCAGCTGCCCCTGGTCCACTCCCTGGAGCCGGATGTAGGCCCCAAGGCAGGGGGCACCCGTATCACCATCCACGGCACCGACCTCCACGTGGGCTCCGGGCTCCAGGTCCTGCTGAATGACACAGACCCCTGCACGGAGCTCGTGTAAGCCCCCATGCTGGACCTGCCCCGCAGCCCAGAGAAACCATGGGCCTGGGGGAGTAGTGGGGGGTGTCGCTCTGCACCAAGCCTCGCTTGGATACTCACTGCTGTGTCCCCTCACTGAGCCCTTCCCTTCACTGACCTTCAGTTTCCTCATCTGGTAAGGACAGTGAGTTGTGCTCTGTGCCTGGCACACAGTAGGCACTCCAGAAGTGGCAGCATATAGTAGGTGTTCCATAAGTGGCAGCTGCAGCCAAGTGTGGTGGCACATGTCTGTAATCCCAATACTTGGGAGGTTGAGACAGGAGGATCGCAGGTTCAAGACCAGCCTCAGCAACCTAGTGAGACTCTCAGCAAGCAACCTAGTGAGACCCTGTTTCAAAACAAAAAAAAATCAAAAGGGCTGGGGGTAGAATGCCATTGGGTTGAGTCCCCAGTACCACACACACACACAAAAGTAGCAGCTGCACTAAAAATGGTGATTGCAGGCATTCAGCTCCTCCTGCTGACCCAGGGGTGTGGCCAGTGGTAGGGGTGTAGTCTAGAGCCTTTGGGTGAAAAAAAAAAGCAAACAAACAAAAAACCACCCTCTGTCCTTATTATACACTTGCTGTATACCAGGCATCACTGATAGGCATTTCTGAGGACACCAAGATGAACGCACAGGAGGGGGCAGGAGCCATGTCTGCCCCAGGTCAAGTGCCCAGGGCAAGAAAGCGGAGGCTGGCCTGCTGACATCGCCCACTGTCCCCCCAGGCACAGGGACACCAGCATCGGCTGTACTTTTCCCTCAAGGGAAAGGCAGGCGCACCCACACCCACAGGAAACAGGAAGCTCCAGTGGGGACGGGGCTGGAGCTGGAGTTGGGAGAAGAGATCCGGGAAGTCTTCCTGACAGAGGTTGGGTGCCTGGAGTCGGAAAGAGAAAGGAAGGTGTCTGCAGTAGTGAGGACAGTCCAGGCAAAGGCCTGGCAGTGGGGATAGGGGTCATTTGGGTGCTAACGGCTTCTAATGGGGCAGGAGATGAAGCTGGCCTCAGGCCAAGTGCCCAGGTGAGCAGGGGGAGGCGGGTCTGCTGACGTCACCCGCTGTCCCCCCCTCCCCAGGCGCACAGACACCAGCATCACCTGCACCGTGCCTGGGGGTGCCCTGCCGGCGCCCGTGCCTGTGTGTGTGCGCTTTGAGCGCCGGGGCTGTGTGCGCAGCAACCTCACCTTCTGGTACATGCAGAACCCCGTCATCACGGCCATCAGTCCCCGCCGCAGCCCCGTCAGGTGAGGCCCGTCCCGGCAGGTCCCCCAGGCTGGGCCTGGCTCTGTGGGGCTGCACGTGCACTGACAGGCCTTGCTGTCCCCACAGCGGCGGCAGGACTATCACGGTGGCCGGCGAACGCTTCCACATGGTGCAGAATGTATCCATGGCCGTGAACCACATCGGCCGGGAGCCCACGGTGAGGGGGCTGGGATGCTGGTGGGCTGGGTACAGCGGGTGGCCCTGCTGCATCTCCTCCCATCTCTGCCTTTCTTGTCTCTTTAATCTCAACTACACACTCCCCTCCCTGTTTTTTCATGTCCATCGGTCTGTCCTCCATCTCTGGCTTGGCCTGGACCAGCTGTGCAAGGTCCTCAACTCCACCCTCATCACCTGCCCGTCCCCCGGGGCTCTGAGCAACGCGTCTGCACCTGTGGACTTCTTCATCAATGGCCGCGCCTACGCGGACGAGGCCATGGCCGAGGAGCTGCTGGACCCGGGGGAGGCGCAGCAGGGCAGCCGGTTCCGCCTGGACTACCTGCCCGACCCACAGTTCTCCACAGCCAAGAGGGAGAAGTGGATCAAGCACCACCCCGGGGAGCCGCTCACCCTCGTCATCCACGTGAGTGCTCAGGCCAGGTGGCGGGAGCCGCGGCCCAGCCCAGCCGCGGACCTCGCCAGCACCCCCTCTGCACCCACAGAAGGAACAGGACAGCCTGGGGCTCGAGAGCCATGAGTACCGGGTCAAGATAGGCCAGGTGGCCTGCGACATCCAGATCGTCTCGGACAGAGTCATCCACTGCTCCGTCAACGAGTCCCTGGGCATGGCGGAGGGGCAGCTGCCTATCACGGTGCGTGGACAGGGCATCGGGACGGAGCAGGCTGGCCCTGGCCTCTCAGCGGAGCCTCAGCCCTTGGCCTGGCAGTCAGAGTTGGCAAACATTTTCATGCTCAGTAGCTTAGGCCAGCAGAGCTAAGCTATACATCCCTGCTTGACAGATAGGGAAACTGAGTCCCAAGAACTTAGTGACCTGCTCAAGGTCAGTGATTGGCTCCATCTGGATCCTGAGGGGGCTGGACTTTCAGAAGCCATAAGAAGTTGTCCCCACCCCCTCTGGGTGGGCCACTGAGAGTGGGGACCCCTAATCACCACGTAGAGTCACGGAGGAGGAGCAGAGAGAAAGCCCAGATAGTGGGACTTTTCTGCACTCTACCTCTTGCATGCCTCCTAGGATAGGGAGCTCACTCTCTCCCAGGCAGCATGTACTATCCTAGGACAGCTCTGGCTGAGATAAGCTCTCTTTTGCTGACACCCCGATCCCAGTCCGGCCCTGTAAGTCTTCACGCCTCACCTGCTCCCCTAGACCCAGGACAGCCCTTCAGATCCTGGAGGACAGCAGCCAGGCCATCCCAGTTAGCTGCCAGTGTCCCCAGGCGGTAGCTGTGTTATCAACAAGGCTCTGAGTTCAGGTGACTTGCCCAACGCCACACAGCTAGTGAGGAGAAGAGCCAAGGCTTAATGCCAGGAAAACTACAACCCCTTTCCTACCTGTGTGCAGATCCGGGTGGGAAACTTCAACCAGACCATTGCCACACTGCAGCTGGGGGGCAGCGAGACGGCCATCGTCGTGTCTATCGTCATCTGTAGCGTCCTGTTGCTGCTCTCTGTGGTCGGTAAGGAGCCCCGTCCTAGGGACACGGGCCGTGGCACAGCTGGACAAAGGTGTGGGAATAGGTTAGGCACCCAGAGGTGGGAGAGGCGTGCCCCTGCTACAGCACTCACGGTGGAGGACAGAGGTGTTGGGGGACCTGCTGTGCCCAGGCATTTGGCCCCGAATACCAGACAGAAAAATTTGGAACCTCCTTTTCCAGTTAACAGGGAGCCATTGGAGGTCCTGAAGAGAGCTCTTGAAGGTTCAGGGCAGATGAATAATGTTCAAATAATGATTACAAAAGTAAAATACTCAGCCAGGCCTGGTGGCGCACGCTTGTAACCCCAGTACTTGGGAGACTGAGACAGGAGGAATGCAGGTTCAAGACCAGCCTCAGCAACCTAGTGAGACCCTCATTCAACATAAAAAATAAAATTGGGCTGGAGGTATAACTCAGAGGTAGAATGACCCTGGGTTCAATCCCTAGTACCACGGGGTGGAGGGAGTTCAACATAGCTAGGCATGGTGGTGCATTCCTGTAATTCCAATACTTGGGAGTCTGAGACAGGAGGATTGCAGGTTCGAGGTCAGCCTTACAACTTAGCAAGACCCTGCTTCAAAATAAAAAATAAAGTAGGACTGGGGATATAGCTCAGAGATAGAAGACCCCTGGGTTCAACCCCCAGTACCACCAAAAAAAAAAAAAAAAGGAAAAAGAAAAAAGAAGCTGGACGTGGTGGCGCATGTTTGTAATCCCAATACTTGGGAGGCTGAGACAGGAGAATCGCAAGGTTCACGGCCAGCCTCAGCTACTTAGTGAGGCCCTCTACAACTGTTTCAAAATAAAGAATAAAAAAATAGGGCTTGGGGTGTAACTCAGAGGTAGAGTCCCCTGTATTCAATCCCAGTATCACAAAAAAAAAAGAAAAAAAGAAAATGAAAGGAGCTTGGCTCATCAGGAGGGAGAGTGGGGCGAGAGGCCCCTCTACTTTCTGCTCACAGGAGCTGGAGCTGAGGCCGATGAGCACAGCCTCTCCTAGGTATGTGTCTGCATACAGCAGGTGTCAATAAATGCTTTCCACGAGGCCTCCTGGGCCTGACCTGCTTCTCTGCTGCCCACAGCCCTGTTTGTCTTCTGCACCAAGAGCCGCCGCGCCGAGCGCTACTGGCAGAAGACTCTGCTGCAGATGGAGGAGATGGAGTCCCAGATCCGGGAGGAGATCCGCAAAGGTAGCGGGGTGGGCGCTGGCGGACCGGCCTTGGCTTTCCCGTCTGGGGACCGGTCCCCACCCGCTCATGGCTGCCGGATTGTCTCTAGGTTTTGCTGAGCTACAGACAGACATGACAGACCTGACCAAGGAGCTGAACCGCAGCCAGGGCATCCCCTTCCTGGAGTATAAGCACTTTGTGACTCGCACCTTCTTTCCCAAGGTCAGCCTGAGTCCACCCTCCAACTCGCAGGGCCCCTCCAGCAGCTCCCTGGAGCTGCTGTGCAGCAAGGGCTCCTTGGGCAGCATGACACCTGCACTCCTGTCCACAGCAGTCCTGCTGAGGGAGGGGGCCCAGTTTCTCCCCAACCTGAAGTTTAAGTGTCCGCACAGAAACCAGCTCTGACCCTGTCGTCACTGTTCCAAAGGAAGCCCATGTCTGACTACATTGCTATTCATGAAAGCTGCCACAGATCAGACAGGCCTCCCGGCCCCTCTGCCTCAGTTTCCCCCACTGCCCGCTGAGCAGCTTTTGCTTCTTCTTAAGGCTTGTGCCCCCTTGTGTTGCCACACCTCGGCTTGCGCTGGTTCCTCTGCTCATCACTCCCTCCAGGGAGCCCTCAGGAAGTCCTCCCACCACGCTGGAGTCCCCCAGCCCCTAGGCTGGGCCCACTGCCTTTCATTCCTTTCTGCGGGGTTATTTCCATGTCAGTGCCCTACAGCAGAGGCCTGCCAGGCAGCCCAGGCCAGCCCCTTTTGTTTGTTGAGTGACCCTTGCACACCAATCAGGGCTTTCCAGCCCAATGATGTGCTGGGTGCTTCCTCGCAGTGCTCCTCCCTGTACGAAGAGCGTTACGTACTGCCCTCCCAGACCCTCAACTCCCACGGCAACTCCCCGGTGCAGGAGACCCACCCACTGCTGGGAGAGTGGAACGTGAGTACCCCGAGCCCCCCCTGGGCTGTCAGGGCAACCCTGCCCCTCCCTGGCCCCGCTGTCCAGTTCATGTAACCATGGATCCCAGTCATGAGGAGCTGGGGCACATCTGCCATGGGAAGGGAGTGAGCCCTCCATCCCAGGAGGCATTCAAACAGCCATTCAGAGTGTTATAAGTGCTAACTCCTCAGTCCTGGTAGAGGACAGAGGATTAGTTCCCCCCACACCCCTCCCTTGTATAGCCCATTCTACCTGTTGCTTGGAGAATAGAAAATGAGAGAAAACTCCTGGGCACCCTTGTTCTTCTCTGGGCCCCACTTGGCAACTCCCAGTCGGGGAAGTTAGGAGGCATCCACCATTGAAAGGTAGTGAGCTCCTCATCCCAGGAAGCATACAAGCACCCATTCCCGGCATCATAAGTGCCTACCACCAATCGTTTCTGCAGATCCCTGAGAACTGCCGGCCCAACATGGAAGAGGGGATCAGCCTCTTCTCCTCGCTGCTCAACAATAAGCACTTCCTCATCGTCTTTGTGCACGCACTGGAGCAGCAGAAGGACTTTGCAGTGCGTGACAGGTCAGGCTGCAAGGGACTGGGGGTGGGGCAGGGGCTTGGCGAGGGGCCCACAGCCATGTCACAGACCCCCTGTCCCAGCCAGAGCCAAGGCCAGGCGTCTGTAGAAGGCCCTGTCCTCCTGTGTCAGGCCCTGCGCCCAGGGGCTCCTGAGTGTCCTGTGCATTTACCTCCCTTCCCGGGCCTGGATGCCTGAGATGAGGGCTCCAGACGCCACCCCTGCAGCCCCCAGGAGCCCCGGGACCCCAGGACCTGGGCCTGGAGGCGGTGCTGATGCGGTGGCCCCTGCAGGTGCAGCCTGGCCTCCCTGCTGACCATCGCGCTGCACGGCAAGCTGGAGTACTACACGAGTATCATGAAGGAACTGCTCGTGGACCTCATCGATGCCTCGGCTGCCAAGAACCCCAAGCTCATGCTGCGGCGCACCGAGTCCGTGGTGGAGAAGATGCTCACCAACTGGATGTCCATCTGCATGTACAGCTGTCTGCGGGTGAGGCTGCCCCCGCCGGGACCCCGCCGCCCCGGAGGACCCATTATCCAGAGGGGGCAAACTGAGGCTCAGAGAAGGCCTGGCCCTTAGGGAGAGAGATGTGCAACCGAAATTAAAACACAGTGATGAATGCTCTAGTTCTTAACCCGGTGAGCCTTGGAGTGGCTGAAGAGGCCAAGGTAGCTTCCTGGAGCAGGTGCTCAGACCTGAGGACTTGGTAGGACTAAGCCAGGGGCAGAGGCCAGAGGGGCGCCTGGGGTTCATTGGGAGAAAGGCCTGGATATAGTCCAGAACCAGGGCCTTCATTGCCCTGGGTTTGGGTCTGGTCTTTGGAACCCAGCTGTGTGACCCCTGGGTAAGTCACTGCCTTCTCTGGGCCTTAGTTTCTTTTTGCCAGATGGGGCTTCTGTTCTTGGCCTATAGAGTTCTGTAGGTCCTCATGGGGGAGAGGCCACTGGGGCTGCATCAGGGACCACAGGGCTCTGGACCTAGCTCTCCTGGCCGCTTCATGTGGCTTTGGCCAGGCTTCCCACTCTGAGCCTGTTCCCTCCTCTAGAAAACGGGACATCAGTGGCTTCCACCCTAGACCCAGAGAACTGGATCAGGAATAAGGGCTGGCATGCTGCCTGTGCATCTTTGCCAAATCTGCCTAATGCTATTACGTCCTTGAGTTTCGCTTCAAGTCTACTTAGCGTTGTCACTCACCATCCACCGTGAATGGAACCACGGGGTGGCTTGCCTCTGTGAGGACTGTGAGGAGGCTGTGGGTGGCACAAGGGTCCTTCCTGGCTGGGTGCACTTGATACCACAGGGGTCGGGCAGGAGCAGGGCTGTGATGTGGGCTACTTGAGTCTTCGCCTGGGTTGGGGTTCTGCCTAGCCCTGGGAGCTCCAACTTGGCAGGTGGGATCAGTCACAGGCTTAGGAATCAGGAGATCCAGCTGACCCACATCCCAGCTGGGTGGCGCTGGGCAGGTGGCGTGCCCTCTCTGAGCCTCAGTGGTGTCAGCTGCGCACTGAGGACGCGGGCTTGTCCCTCCTGGGGCGCTGCAAGGAATAACAAGGGTGATCAAGGCTGGGCCAGGCCTTCCAAAACTTGGGAGGCTGGAATTGGGTGGGCGGGCTGGCCTGGCTCCTGACAGCCCTGTGCCCACCCAGGAGACGGTTGGGGAGCCATTCTTCCTGCTCCTGTGCGCCATCAAGCAGCAGATCAACAAGGGCTCCATAGACGCCATCACCGGCAAGGCCCGCTACACGCTCAACGAGGAGTGGCTGCTGCGGGAGAACATCGAGGCCAAGCCCCGGGTGAGCCTGGTGGGCGGGGCTACGCGAGGGGGTCACGTGGTGGGCGTGGCGTGTCGCGCGGTGGGCGGGGCCTGCAAGGGGCGGGGCGCTGGTGGGTGGCGCCCAACCCGTGGCTGGGACCCAGCCCGTGCAGTGAAGGTGGCGACTTGCTGACCTCTCCCTCTCGCCATCTCTCCCGCAGAACCTGAACGTGTCCTTCCAGGGATGCGGCATGGACTCGCTGAGCGTTCGAGCCATGGACACTGACACGCTGACGCAAGTGAAGGAGAAGATTCTGGAAGCTTTCTGCAAGAACGTGCCCTATTCTCAGTGGCCGCGTGCAGAGGATGTCGACCTTGGTGGGCAGGGGTAGGGGCAGGGGAGGGCATGGGAGCCTCGGTGTCTGGTTGGCTTTAGCCTGGGCTAGAACTTGCTCTGGGGACACTGAGATGGTCAAACCAGGTCCCCACCAGCGAGGAGCTCTTACTCAGGGGGGAGACAGGTTGTGTAGCGTGAGCAAGCTTTGAGCAGCAGCAAAACACCTTCAGGAGCTGGGCGTGGTGGCACATGCCTGTAATCCTAGTACTTAGGAGGCTGAGACAGGAGGATCGCAGGTTCCAGGGCAGCCTCAGCAAGTAGCGAGACTCTCAGCAACCTAGTGAGACCCTGTTTCAAAATAAAAAAAATAAGCTGGGCGTGGTGGCACACACTTGTAATCCCAGTACTTGGGAGGCTGAGACCAGAGGATCTGGGTTTGAGGCCAGCCTCAGCTACTTAGTGAGGCCCTCCGCAACTTAATGAGACCCTGTTTCAAAATAAAGAACAAAGAATAGGGCTGGGGAATGTAGCTCCGAGGTAGAATGCCCCTGAGTTCAATCCCCAGTTCTGCAAAAAAAATTTAAAAAAATAAAAATAAATAAAAAATAGGGCTGGGGGTGTAGCTCAGAGGTAGAGTGCCCCTAGGTTCCATCCCCAGTACCACACACACACAAGGCATCCAATAGTGGGTTTTGAAGGATGGATAAGCGTCTTGGTCTGGCCACAAAGCTGAGGCCGTTGGTTCCTGATCACTCACACTGTGCCAGGCCCTGTTGTAAGCTCTGGGCTGTTCCAGTGCACCAGCAGGTGCAGCAATTGTGTATACAGAGCAGGGAACTCTGACTGGCCCCCTGGGGCCCACAGACAGGAGGCTGAGCAAGTGCTTACTCACCTGGAACGTGGACAGGCAATTTTATCCCAAGGACAGGGGAGCCTTGAAAGGTGTGTGGCCTTTTTTTGTACATGGTACCTTTTCTTATTTCACGGGCAGTTGTAGCATTAACAACCTTGGCGGGTAAAGAACTTTCCAGAGCTGCTGCCTCTACCACCTCCCTCTGTACCACCACACCTTCTCCCTCAGCCCTGTCTCAGAGAGAGGCATGGCTGGCCTTGTCTTCCATAGAGCAAGCCGGCGGCCTCTCCTCGTGCAGCCTGGGCCCTGAACGCTCGCTTCTCTGCCCACAGAATGGTTCGCCTCCAGCACACAGAGCTATATTCTGCGGGACCTGGATGACACCTCAGTGGTGGAGGATGGCCGCAAGAAGCTCAACACACTGGCCCACTACAAGGTGAGGCCCCACCACCCCTGCTCCGCCCTCTTGCCCTTGACCTCTGACCCCCTGACCTCAGCCTCTCCCTCCCTTCAGATTCCTGAAGGTGCCTCCTTGGCCATGAGCCTCACGGACAAGAAGGACAACACGCTGGGCCGAGGTAATGCTGGTGCACATGGGGAGGGAGGCCGGTCTACTCCTGGCATCTAGTGGAGAAACTGAGGCTCTGAGAGGGCAGGGCTGGGCTATGGCCTCCTCTGACCCCTCCCGCTGGGGCAGGGCCTGTCCCGAGCCGCCTTGAGATTTTCTACAGGCAGCTGGAGGGAGGCCTTGGGAGTGCAGGCTGGGCGGCTGCCAGGCTGGAGGGGAGGCAGCCTGCCCCTCTGGGCTGTGGGCCTCGTTCTGCCTCACAGCCCTATCTGCACCCGTGGATGCCCCAGACCCCGCTGCCTGGGCTCCTCTGGGTCTCGGGGTCCCCTCCATGGTTGTGAGCAGGGTCTTGGGGCTCCCCTCGCAGCCTGTGGGGTCTGGGTTGGCGGGGCCTTAGTGCTCTCCCTTCTTCCTGTGTGACAGTATCGTCCTGTTTCTCTCATCTCTCTCGCTCTGTGTCTCTCCAGGACTCTGGCTCTCTGGGCATCTATTCCGCTCCCCCTGCCTCCCTCTGCACGTGCCTTTGGGTCTCTCCTTCTCCTTTTCTCCATCTTTCGTCTCCTTTTCTGTCCCCCTCTCTCTTTTTCTCCCTTGTTTATTTATCGTGTGTTTTTCCTCCCTCAGTGAAAGACTTGGACACAGAGAAGTATTTCCATTTGGTGAGTGCCCGGCCTTGGGCCCAGGGGAGCCTGCCCCTCACTGGGCGTGGCCTTGGCTTTCTGCCGCCCTGGGCCTCTGGGAAAGTGCTCCCAGGCCCTGGGAAAGGCTGGGGTGAGGGAGCGGGTATGGGCCAGAATCAGGGGATATTGGAGCCCTCCTGTGCAGAGCAGCGTGGGTGGGGTGGGGGGGTCCCTGGGTGAGGGACAGCCCTCCATGTATGGCCGTGAATGGCCTGTGGTGCAGGCATTGACCATGCCTGGCCTCCCAGGTGCTGCCCACAGATGAGCTGGCGGAACCCAAGAAGTCCCACCGGCAGAGCCATAGGAAGAAGGTGCTACCCGAGATCTACCTGACCCGCCTGCTGTCCACCAAGGTGAGAGTAGCCTCAGTCTCCCCTCTGTACAGTGGGTGCGGGGCCCCGTCCCTGGCTCCAGTGATCCAGCCGTGCACACAGCTGGCGGGGAGAGGGCTGTGTGTTCTTCCTGTTCCCCCGTGAGGCAATAGGGCAGCAGGGACCCAGAGAGGTCAGTGACCTCCCTAAGATTACACAGCCTGGGTGCCCACATCTGGCCCCACCACTTCCTGGCTGTGTACCCCAGTCTCTTAGAGTTCTCTCCATACCCCTAAGAGGCTAGGGGGACCACCCAGATGTCACATGGCTTCTGCCACTTGCCAGCCTGAGTACCATGGACCCCCCAGAGCCACCAATGTGCCCATTCACCCTCCGCAAGGGGCCCTGGCTGATGGTGGCCACCCGGCTCTCCCACAGGGCACGCTGCAGAAGTTTCTGGACGACTTGTTCAAGGCCATTCTCAGTATCCGTGAAGACAAGCCCCCACTGGCTGTCAAGTACTTCTTCGACTTCCTAGAGGAGCAGGCTGAGAAGAGGGGAATCTCAGACCCAGACACCCTGCACATCTGGAAGACCAACAGGTGGCCGGCGGGTGGGGAAGGCTGCGCAGCCCTCATTGTATTATCCGGGCAGCTCTGGCTCTGTGATTCAGAGCCCGGCCTCTGATGCCACCTGCCTGGGTTCAGTTCCTACTCTGCCATCTCCCAGCTGGGTGATCTCGGGTGAGCGACTCAGCCTCTCTGTGCTTCAGTTTCCCGTTATGAAACCAGGGCGGCAGTAGTAACCCGCCTTCACTGTAAGAATTCACTAGAAGATCTCTGCGTGAGTGAGCAGTATGGAAGCATTGTGTGTACCATCTCTCCTCCTCCACCCCAGCTAGTAGGCAGCGTCAGCTCCACTTAGAGATGAGGACACGGAGGCTCCCAGAGACGAAGCCCTGCCCACCATCACCATCACGCAGCTCCTCCCTGCATGTTCCGCCTCCCATGCCCAGTTTGTAGCCCTCCTTTGAGGCACATCTTAGGTTTTAGGGGGGTGTCACAAATCTCCGCCAAGTTGCTGAAATCCTCAGAAAAATGCCAGCAGCCCAGCAGTTTCTGAGCAAAAGCTGCAGAAGCTTCTAGGAGTTCCCGGGGTCCATTTGCCCTTGCTGCTGTGTCACTGTGTAGCCCTGGGTCGGGGTTGGAGAGTGTCACCCTCTCTGGCCTCCTGAGGACAAGGCTCAGGATCCGCCGCCCTCCCTCTGCGGCTGTGCTCTGTGCTCGTGGGGACTTCCTGCTGCGTGCAGGGGTTTGAGGAGGCGCCAGGGCCGGTGGGGGGGGGGGTTCTAATGAGAACCAGGACCTGGCTTGAGGCTCCAGTGCAAGAGCTGGGGCAGGGGCGGGGGCTGTGGGGCTCTGCAGGGGACAGTGGGGCGGGGACCAGGCTGGACCAGGCTGGCCCTGCAGCCCTGCCCTGTTCCAGCAGGAAACCCAGCTCTCAGCCCCTCTGCTGGCCACGGAGGAGCAAACCCCAGTTCTCAACACTTGCACCCCATCCCTGGGCTCCACCGTCTGGAGGGGTGAAGCGGGCCCTGTTCTCTGGGGTGGTCTGTCTGCCCCCTCCTCTCCCTCTCTAGCCTTCGATGGGCTCACGCTGCCTCTGTCACCCTCACTCTCTAGCCTTCCTCTCCGGTTCTGGGTGAACATCCTGAAAAACCCCCAGTTTGTCTTTGACATTGAGAAGACGGACCACATCGACGCTTGCCTCTCAGTGATCGCTCAGGCCTTCATCGACGCCTGCTCCATCTCAGACCTGCAGCTGGGCAAGGTGGGCCGCTCCCCAGGGGACAGGTTGGGGCTCCTGGCAAAATGGACCCTCAGAGAGATCTCTCTGGGAGGCGAACCCAGGGAGCTCAGGTCTGAAGGATGTGGGGTGAATGGAGTCATTTAAATGGGGAAAGACACCGAGGCATGGACATCTGTGACCTGTAGAGCAGGCCCCAGGGAAGCCAGCGTGAATGTAGACGACCCGCTTGGTCACACACAGTGTTATCTGGGAATCAGACCAGGCTCCAAGCAGCAGCACCTCGCGGTCAAGAGCCATTCGGCCAGGGGCAGAGGAGGAGATGGGTACATGCAAGGGAGAGACACGAGGCACCTGCCAGAGGGGACAGGATCCAGATGGCTTAGAGGGTGGCCACAGAGAGAATGTCTTTCCAGTCAGAGGCGCAGCATGCAAAGGCAGGAAGGTGGCCAGGAGCCCTGGTCGCCGTGAGCATCAGTGAGACTGTATAATTAGACCTGGCCCTGCAGGCTTAGGGAAGCCGGTGTCTGGCCCTGCATTTAGCCCCTGAATTTCAGAGACAGACCATGTGGGAGAAAATGTCATCACTTTCTGCATATGTCCTTGGAAGGCAGGATGCACGTGACAAAGAAGCCAGAACGTTATTGAGCACGTTCGCTTTTTGGAATCACGTGGTGGGAAATATTCCACTGAGTCAGCAATTGGGCTTCCGGAAAGCTTCACCACCAACACCCAGAACCCTAGTCAGGACGGAAACAAAACAGGCCACGGGTGGCAGGGAGCTGGCACGAGGCCCACGCACTTTTCCCTCTAAAATAAGTAGGTCCCCTTGCAGGTCATTGTCCTGACACCTCCAAGGGAAGCAGGGCAGGGGTTCCATGTCACAGGCAACAGAGGGAGGAGAGGAGGGAGCCCTCGTCCACAGCCATTGTGGCGGGGACACTCAGTGACAGCGTAGACTCCTCAGGCCTCAAGGGCCCAGTAAGGCCGTGTATGTGGCAGGAGGGATGAGAGCTCATTAGGAGAAGCCCCACTTAGCTGGCGTAGTGGCACATGCCAGTAATCCCAGTACTTGGGAGGCTGAGACAGGAGGATTGCAGGTTCGAGGCCACCTTCAGAAACTTAGCAAGATTCTGTTTCAAAACAAAAATAAATAAAAAGGGCTGGGGGTGTAGCTTGGATGTAGGCTCCCCCTGAGCTCAATCCCCCAATCCCCAGTTGCCCCCCGAAAAAAAAGAGCCCCACTTTCCGTCTTCCATAAGCCAACTAATTCCCTCGGTCCTCTGCCCAGGATTCACCAACCAACAAGCTCCTCTATGCCAAGGAGATTCCTGAGTACCGGAAAATTGTGCAGCGCTACTACAAGCAGATCCAGGACATGACCCCACTCAGCGAGCAGGAGATGAACGCACACCTGGCCGAGGAGTCACGGGTGCGCACGCGGGCAGGGCCTGGTGGGTGGCAGAGGCCGGGAGCCTGGGATCACTGCTGGACTGGGGGCACAGGGCATTTCAGGGCCGGCTGGGTTTTCACTCTTAATTGCACGCTGGTCCCATAGTAGCACGGGCCTGGGGCTGCAGAATACTTTCCAGGGGGGAGAAGAGATTGGAAGTCTGGGTCCGGGAAGCCAGATTTCCCCTCAGGCTCCCTGACTAGACCAGGGGCAGCTGCTGTGTTGACCTTCCCTCCCTCTTCTCTGGCTTGCCCTGTCCTTGCAGAAATACCAGAATGAGTTCAACACCAATGTGGCCATGGCAGAGATTTATAAATATGCCAAGAGGTATCGCCCACAGGTGAGTGCTCCGGGTACACCTGCCCTGGCTGTGTCCCTGCTCCTCCTGCTTCGGGCCTGCCCACCTGTTCTGTGGAGACAGGCTCAGGTGGGGTCCGACTCTAGGATTCACCTCGGGGGCCGTTGGCACTTAGGGCTAGTGGTTGGACACGGGCATTGTCTTCTCCCCCAAGATCTAAGGCAGGGACCCCTAGCCCTGCCCCAGCTCACCCCACTGCCTCCCGCGCAGATCATGATGGCCCTGGAGGCCAACCCCACGGCCCGGAGGACTCAGCTGCAGCACAAGTTTGAGCAGGTGGTGGCGTTGATGGAGAACAATATCTACGAGTGCTACAGCGAGGCCTGAGCGGCTCCGGAGAGCCTGTGGAGCGCTGCTGGGGAGGGACAGGCGCCCGCCTGGGCCTCCCTCCGCTTTACTTTCTTCCCTGCGCCTCTGACTCGGGCTGAAATGACTGAGCAGAGATGGCTCAGGGCTAGGAGGAAGGATGAGGGGCTTCTTGGAGCCAGGCAGTGGAGCCCTGGCCCCTTGGGCACCTCTGTCCCCTCTGCCAGCCTCCAGACCCGACTCTGGGATGGGGGCCTTGAGTGCCACAGCCAGCCCCTGGTTAGGCTGTCCCTGTCCACCCAGCTCCGCCTGGACTGTGCCGCCCCTTGCTCTATACAGGCCAGCTGCTAAGAGCCCTGCTCCACCCAGGCGGCCCAGCACAAATCGGGGGAGAAGAGGCTGCCTGGCCCAGAGGCCACAGCCTAGAAACACTACCTCATCCAAACTGGCGGACGGGAGTCCTGGATTGGTTTCTGCTTCAACCACCAAAAAAGCTGTCTCCATTTCCCTTTACCCCGAAGACCCTGGCCGCAGATGACAGCAAGCAGGGTCAGGACTTCGTGGCTGTACGGTTATGGGCGGCTCGGGCAGTGCCTGCTGCCTGCAGGGAGGCGCTGTGGGTTTCTCCAGGGGCTGGCGAGGGCGGAGGAAAAGGCGATGGGCCGGGGGCTCCTGGTCTCCAGGAAAGGGAGAGGGATTAGGACGCACCGAGGCTGTAGCTGGGCTACTCAATCTTTCTGGAAGTGTTTCTAAAGATAGCACCACTTTTTTTGTTTTGTTTTTTTTTTGGGTGTTTTTTTTTTAAAAAGCTTTTATATATTAAAAAACTTATCACGCGCCAACTGTGAATAGCTGCCGCTTGTGCAGAGGACCCGGGGAGGGGTCCCCAGGGGCTCCCAACGCAACACTGGAAATGACTGTTCCAGAGAGCAGGCAGGCCTGGCTGAGACCCCCCCTGCACCCTGGGAAAATCACCCCTTCTGTCCCCATCAGAAGTGACACTGGGTGGCTGAGCCTGCCTGCCAGCCCCCCTCGCGGCAGCCCCAGCCGGTGCTGGGACTGGCTCAGAGCCCAAGGGGGTTGGGCTGGAGGGGGAGGGCTGGGACTCTCTGGAACCTTCTTTATAATAAAAAGCCTGCCAGGAAAACCTACTGTGGGCTTTAGCCTTTGTCCTGAGATGGCCGAGGGGGAAGATGGGGGCTGTGTCTTCACCTGGTTTACAACAGAAAGGAGTCAGGCAGGAAGATTCAGTGACGCACACTGCCTGCTTGCAGGGCCTGACTCCGAGCCAACATCCCTTGGACTCCGAAATCCCCCTTGAGACTTCCAGAAAAATGTCACAGTCACTATGTGCTACTGACCCCTGGTTGGGCCCAGCTCCTAACTTACTTTTTTTTTTTGCATGTGCAAGGCAAGCACTCTGCCACTGAGCTGCATGTGCAGCGCTGACCTACTTCATGTATTTTCATTTTGAAACAGGGTCTTGCTAAGTTGCTGAGGCTGGCCGTGAACCTGCAATCCTCCTGTCTCAGCCTCCCAAGTACTGAGATTACAGGTGTGTGCCACCACACCCAGTTGAGCTGACCCTCACCTACTTTATAGCAAGCCAAAGAGGAGCACAATATTGTTCCCATTTTGCAGATGTGGAAACCAAGTCTCATTAAGGCTGAGGAATCTCCCAAGGTTGTTCAGCTGGGGAGGGGCTAAATAGGGACCTGATGATCTGGGTCCTTTACTCAGTCCTGTTTCATGCTTCCTCTAGATTGGAATCCCTTCCAAAATGTGTGAGGAGGTCAAAGGTGACCTCTTTAGGCCAGGCGTAGTGGCACACGCTTGTAATCCCAGTACTTGGGAGGCTGAGACAGGAGGATCTGGGTTTGCGGCCAGCCTCAGCTATTTAGTGAGGCCCTCTGCAACTTAGTGAGACCCTGTTTCAAAATAAAGAATAAAAAAATAGGACTGGGGGTGTAGCTCAGATGTAGAATGCCCCTGGGTTCAATCTCCAGTACCAAAAAAGAAAAAGGTGAGGTCTTTAGAAAAGGGGCTGACATTTATACACTTGCTGTGGATTTCTCATTGATTTGGAAAATTACGTGTCATTAAGCCCATTTTTCAAACAAAGAAGCAGAGACTTTTCCTCCAAGGCCAGTTTAAGGCTGGACTCCGTTCTCAACAGGGCAGACTGTTCCTCACACCCACGCTCCTTAGCACAGTGACTCTGACTTAGGGCCAACAGATACGCAGGTCTATAGCCCCTCCAGGATACCCAGCTGGCTTTAGGCCTGAGCAGGGTGCCCTTTACCCTCTGCCCCCAGGAAGGGGTCACTGCAGAGCCACCTCCAAATGCCACAGCAGTACCACTCCAGTTTTTCCTGTCCTGAAGGAAAACAGTTGTTTCCCACCAAATACCATGAGTAAGAACTACAAGCTGGGCGTGGTGGCTCCAGTACTTGGGAGGCTGAGACAGGAGAATCGCAGGTTCGAGAACAGCCTCAACAACTTAGTGAGGCCCTCTGCAACTTAATGAGAACCTGTTTCAAAATAAAGAATAAAGCTGGAGCTGAGCATGGTGGCACACACTTGTAATCCCAGTACTTGGGAGGCTGAGACAGGATCGCAGGTTCAAAGCCAGCCTCAGCTACTTAGGCCTTCTGCAACTTAGTGAGACACTGTTTCAAAATAAGAAATAAAACTGGGTTGGGGTATAACTTGGAGGTAGAGTGCCTCTGGTTTCAATCCCCAGTACATACATACATACATACATACATACATACATACATAAAGCTGGGTGTGGTGGTACATGCTATAATCCCAGTATTTGGGAGGCTGAAACAGGAGGATTGCAGGTTCAAGACCAGCCTCAGCAACTTAGGCTCTCTGCAACTTAGCAAGACCCTGTTTCAAACTGAAAAAAATAAAATAAAATTGGGCTGGGGGTATAGCTCAAAAGTAGATATCCCTGGGTTCAATCCCCAGTACAAAAATATATATTAAAAAAAAAGAACTAGGGCTGCATGTGGTGGCACATGACTATAATCCTAGTACTTGGGAGGCTGAGACAGGAGGATCGCAGGTTCGCGGCCAGCCTCAGCAACTTAATGAGACCCTGTTTCCAAATAAAAAATAAAAATAGGGCTGGGGGTGTGGCTAGGAGGTAGAATGCCCCTGTGTTCAATCCCCAGTACCACTCACACTAAGGAGTAAGAACTAGGAATTCATGCTAAGGGAACAAAATCCCACAGATACCAGTTCTGTAGTTAATAAGAACAGAAAAGCGAGAATAAAAGTAAACAATCACTGGCATTAAAAATATCCTTCTACCCTGAAGCCACTATGGAAAAAAAAAGCTAGTCCTTATCTTTCAAATTTTCTATTCTGAGCATTGATTCCTTCTTATTAAGCAACAGATTTTCTAATTTGAGTTATTGGCATATTTGATAGGATTTTTTTCCCCTGAGGCGGAAGGCGTGATTCTAGAATGAATACACATTTCCTAGAGAAACACAGGACGCACACAAAAATAAAATAAAAGCAGCCCTCATCCTCCTAGGGTTAATATTTCAGAAAAAGTCCTCACGAACCATGCGTTTAGATGGGGTGGCGGCCAGGGAGTTAAAGTCAGAATCAGAGTATACACACTGTTTTGCAACCTGACTTCCCCCACCAGGCGACAATATCTCGGTAACATCTTTCTGTCATTAAATATTCCACAGCCTGTCTTAATGTCTGATTAACATGCAGTTCCTGGTTGAAATTTAGAAATGCATCTGCAAATGGAGGCGCTCTCTTGTTTCCTGGGTCATTTCTCTCTCTCTCTTTTTTTTTTTGCAATACCAGGGATTGAACCCAGGGGCATTCTACCTCTCAGCTACACCCCCAGCCCTATTTTTATTCTTTATTTTGAAACAGGGTCTCACTAAGTTGCAGGGGGCCTCACTAAGTAGCTGAGGCTGGCTGAGAACCTGCGATCCTCCTGTCTCAGCCTCCCAAGTACTGGGATTACAAGCATGTGCCACCATGCCTGGCTTTCCAGGGTCATTTCTAAGCATAGACGGTTGTCAAATTCTGTGAACCCCATCTGGGACCCTGAAGACTGGCCTGGCTGCTATGGGCACGAGGGAGGGTCCTTGCCCTCTAGCTGAGGGTCACAGAAGTGTGGGGACCTCTGATGCTGCATCATCAAGCTAAACTGCAGTGGGCGAAGTCAATGCAGATGAGGGAGGTAGCTTGACTGAGGTCCCATGGATACTGCAGGGATACTGGGGACTTCCTCCCCACCCCCAGGGCAGGGACACTGGCCTGTTTCCAGTTTGTACAAGTGATGCCCAGTGGTGGCCTCCACCCTGCCTGGAGGTACCTCTCCATATTAGTCAAGGTTCTCTAGAATAACAGAACTCACAGGATATGTATGTATGCACATATATATATAT